>JAJJMA010341299.1:26201-52259 GCA_023529015.1 Papaver nudicaule
AAAAATAATATAAATCTTTGCATAAAATACAATGGGAGTGACTAAATACAACCCTTAAACACAGCATTTCATCAAAAGTAAACAATATTGATACACCACTACTAAAGCGGCCAAATATAACACATTGCTAGACTTATGATATGAGACTAAATCTTCTTCTTGAATGTTCTTGAATGATTCCGTTAAAGTCATCTTCTTTCTTCTCCATTACTTCCTCAAAATCTTGTAGTTGTATATTGATATTCTTCAAAAAAAAAAAAAAAAAAAATATATCACATTCTAATATACTCAAATATTCCAAACAAGAATGTAACAACAAAATGAAAATTCACCATAGTTCCTCAAAAGGGTTTTGGACAATTTTAATTATAACGATGGAGTAGTTAAGGTAGTACCAAGTTTTAACAGGAAAATAATGATAAAAGTGAAAATGAATTTGATTTATAGAGATAACTATCAAGGTAGGTTTTGGTTACCCACTTTAAGAATGTTAACAAATCTTTTGTTTTCATTTTTGAACCAAAAAGATATTAGTATAATTACCATTACCATAATACAGTTCCGGCGTCATAAGAAAGGAAAAGTGATTCAGGGGCTTCAGTTTTTTGAAATTTTTTGAAGCCCCTGCACTATTTACTTCAAATGTCCAGCCGAATTATAAGGGGGTGTAAAAAAATCGTGAAATGACTAAGTTAACCTTATACTAATTTATATTAATTCTTACCCAAATTTACCCCACCCTAATTACAAACATAAATACTTATATCCCACACAAAAAAAATCAAAACCTAACAATCAAAACATCAAAATTTATCCCCTCTCTTCTCCTCTCTTACCTCTCTTTTCTTCCCCATTTCCTCTCCACATTTCTCATTTTCGAGTTTTTGATCATGGATGGAACCAAAACTGATGCAACAATGGAGCAGCAAAGGTAAGCATCCAAACCCACTCTCTTGTTATTGATTTTGGTGCTAAAACTAGGTAAGATTCACTCCATGAAAATCAAAAAACGAGTTCCAGAACTACTTACGGCTGGCTATTAGAGCCGTAAGTCCTCTTTACGTCTCGCATCTGAAGAACAGCTAGCCGTAAGTAGTTTGTTAGGTAAGCCATTAAAGCTTCAGATCCAAGCCGTAAGTTCAGTTTACTAGCTGTAAGTTATTTACGTCTCATTTCGATACTTTAGTTACTAGCCGTAAGTTTCTGTAAATCAAAATTTTTTTGTCGCAAGGTTACAGGCCGTAAGTGCAAACTTATCAGCCGTAAGTTTAGTTACGGCTGCATATCTATTTGTATTAGTAGCCGTAGGTTGAGTTACGGCTGCATTTCTATTTGGATTAGTAGCCGTAAGTTACACTGACAACCAATTTTCTCACATTTCTCTGCCATATTTTGCGCTTCAGAGAACCAGACTCAAGTGCCGTGGCTGCACCAACTGAAATAATGCAAGTACAGATTCCTGAATCCAGTGTTGTGATTGAACCAAATGAAACTAGCCAAGTTATTGAGGAACTTCCACAAGAAGGTGCAGAAAGGGAGTATCTTCCTGCCATAAGATCACCAATTCGTAATATTCTACCACTATTGGGTGATGACCCTGATCCTGGCCCCAGCTATATCCCTTGCACTTGTGACCTTAATGAGCGACCAATCCGTAATCTTCGACGCAAGAGAGTTGGTGAGGTGGACGACGTTCCTTGTCGCAATAGAATTTGTGTTGCTGTAGAACGTCTTCGTCCACTTGTCGAGGCGAATGGCGGACCGAGCTTTGAACTAATCCGCAGCCGAACATGGTTTGGAACTGGAAATGTTAGTTGATTTTGATTATGTGTTGAGTACGGTTCTTCTTTTATGTTATGTGTAAACCTAAACATCTATGGGTGAACCAATTATGTGTTTTAATGGTTGAATATTAGTAGTTGTATCATCTATATTTGAAATTAGTAGTTATGTTGTATTTACTATTTACACCCGCAGAAACAACCCATGCTCTCTTTTTGCACCCCAATTGGCCACATGTGCGGAACACACGCGTGTGCAATAAAACCTTTAATAAAAAGCCAAAGGGGCTTCTTCTTTTTTCTTCTTCTTCTTCTTCTACGCCTCCTTTCTCTCTTTCTCTTCTTCTCTTCTATTTCCTCGTCTCGCTTAATTGGCGATTACGAATCTTTCATCGGCGATTAAATTCTATAAAAGCATGACGAAGAAATCAAAACCAAAGGAGGGGGAAGCACCCACTCGACCAAGAGCGGTTTTCTCCGAAAACCCACCGCCACTATTAACCCCTCCACTACAACCGCCTCTACAATTTCAATCCAACCCCGAAATGGTCTCCCAAAGGTAAGAATTGAATACCCATCTCTCCAATTTCAGTTTTTATTTCTTAGATTTATTTTTCGAAATGTAACTAGGGCAAATTGCGGTTACAGTGTTAGTTACGGCTACTTAGGTTTTCACGTTTGTAGCCGTAAGTTCCTTTAGTGAAACCAAAGTTGTATCGCAGAGTTAGTAGCCGTAAGTGGTAATTATCAGCCGTAAGTATAGTTACGGCGCCAAAAGTTTTTGCCTTAGCAGCCGTAAGTACTCCTGTAACTTTTGGATACCAAATGTCAACTAGTTACGGCTACTAATTGCTTATAACTTTCAGCCGTAAGTTACTTACGTCGACTTTCGATAGGGGCATTTGTAGCCGTAGGTTAGTTACGTTTTGCTTCTTCAACCCCTATGTAGCCGTAAGTAGTAATTTATTTCCTTGGTTCTGTTGTTTCAAACAGTCGTTGTTCACCAAATGTTTACCACAGGCGGAAGAAAAAGGGAGCTAATGACCTGACCCCTGTTGCTTCCCCCCCAGCTCGTGGGGGTGTTAATTTGCACGCCGGCAACAGAGGTGCAAGGGTAGGTCTGGTAGGTGAGGGAGGAAGTGGGAGCGGTGAACATATTTTGGAGGATGTTGCTCCAATTGATGCTGTAGTTTCTGAGGAACCACCACCAAATCTGTTATTGACACAAGCAAACTCGCCTGAACATCCAGCACAAGCAAGCTCGTCTGAACATGTAGCACAAGCTAGCTCGTCTCAACATCAAGAACAGGCAAGCTCGTCTCAACATGTAGCACAAGCTAGCTCGTCTCAACAGCCACCAAACGAAAGGAAGGAGAGAAAGAAAGCTGGACCTAGACACCAAAAAATTCCAAAGGACGGGTTTTTACCACCAAAGGAAGACGGCAGACTTTGGGGTGAGGCGGAGGATCCAAGTGTGTTAATTGGTTACGAGCATTTGTGGCCCGCACAAGTTTGTAAGCAAGCGGTATGAATCAATACTTTTCCCACTTTACTATAATCTTACTTTCAAAATCTAAAATTTAAACGTTTTGTATTTTAGGATCATAAAGATGTGGTTCAGCTTTTGAAGCACCAAAAGGCCGGGGTTTGGTCAATTAATGAAGAATCACCAAAGGTTAAGGCTCTGGTTCAGGCTTCAGCATTGTGGCCTGGCATTCAGAATTCTCAGGTTGTCCATGACAGTATTGTCACTGCCGCTTTGAGAGAGAGATATTGTCCTGAAACCGACACCTTTCATTTTGGATTCGGCGAGATGACTTTCATCTTGGACGATATGTGGTCCATTACCGGCCTCAAAAATGAAGGCAAAGCGGTTCACGAAGGGTACACTGAAAGGATGGCTTGGACAAAACTGCATGAACTATGTTTCGCCACTCTTGGGTGGAACAAAGACAAATGTGAGGAGGAATTCCATATTGCTTCATCCCAGAGTGAGGAAGACCTAAGAAGAACCGCATGCAAACAGGTGGTTCGAAAGGTAAAGCTTGATAGGTTGAGGCCTGAGTTTGGGGGTACACTCAAGATGGACCTTTCTGATGATAGGGCTAAGCAGGTGGCCATAGCTTTCTTGTTGCACCAACTTGGTACCATTTTCTTCCCCGACCAGAGTGGAAACCGGGTGAATATTGGCTACCTTCATTTGTTGAGGACCATTGAGGGCACCCACGACTATTCGTGGGGTTCGGCAACCCTTGCCTTCCTTTTAGACGGTCTTAGAAATGCCTCGAGGGCGGGTGCTAGCAACATTGCTGGAAATGTTGGTGTTTTACAGGTAATTTTTGATTTTCCATCTTCATTTTATCGTAATATGTTATGTTCATCTTCATTTGATTTGTAACCCAACGTTATGTTTTCAATTTCAGTCATGGTTTTATGACCATTTTCCAACACTTAAGATACGCCCAAGATTGAACCGACACTGGAAGCAGGACAAGGTTCCTGAGGTTGATGGGGATGATGAGGACGATGAGGATGATGAGGATGAGGATCCTAATGACGATCGCCCAACAGGTATGAAGTATCCTTTCGAACAAAACCAACTAAGAAAGAAGCATCAGAAGATAGAGTGGTTGAGGGAGCAATTAGACAACTTAGATGCATCCCAAGTGGTGTTTGATCCATACATGCGTATAGACCCGGAAACGGGGGATGACAAGCGTGAGCTTTCACCACTTGCTGGCTATAATGGGCCTATCTATCATCCTCATGGGTTTGTCATGACTAATCCTAGGCGATGTCTCCGTCAAATTGGTTTTGTTCAGACTGTTGTTCGTCATGAGAACTTCAAATTGCAACCAATAGAGGATGGTACTAAAATTGAAAACAGCTACATCAAGATGGTCTATTCTCCAACTCCATCAACGGACGTATGGAACAATCGTCACCAACCACAATACAACATCCAAATGGGCGAGCTGATTCCTGAATTGGGCACAAAAGAGGCCACCCCAGATTATTTGCCATGGTTCTACAAGTGGGGTCATCCTTATGTGATCAACCACGATCCGGAAGCAATCCGCATCATCGAACAAGAGAAAGCCAAACTCAAGAAGGCCGTTGAAGGGAAGGGGAAGAAATCGTTGGAGTTGTTGGGTAAAATGGCCAAAATTGGGTTAAGCACACTATAAATTCATCATAGTTATGATTCCCTGGTCTTAAACTAATCCTACTTATGTTATTTGCAGCAAAAACGAGTGGCAATGTTGGTAAAGAGCATGTGCGCCCACATCTCTAGTGGCAAAACTTTGAGTGTAAGTAAACAGGAAGTTCTTAAGAACCAAATCGAAGGAATTCATGACCTTACACCCCAAGGAGATGCGCTTTTTGAAGTCTTTGAGAGAGGTACCAAGAGGCCTCGTAAATCCTCATCTTCTCGCCAGCCTCCTCAAGTATCGGATGAAGAAGAATATATTGATGAAGAGGAGGTTATTGAACAACGTCAAACTCGAGGTGGTGGTCCTTACATTGGTGAACCAAGAGGTAGTCGTGCTCAAAATGATGGTCCTCGCACTCGTGGGGGTAGAGCTGGACCAAAAGGCGGTGCTGGAAAAGGCAAAAAACATGCTCATAAGTGAAAAACTTATGCCCATTATGAGTGAAAAACTTATGTTATGAATCTGGAATTTATTTTAGCTTGTTTTGGATATTAGGTATGCTTTTGTTTATGGATGAATGTGTGGTTTTGTTATATTGGGAAACTTGGGTGTTTACTTATGTTATGACTTGGGTTTGATAGGTGTAAGGCATCTATGTATGTTAAAAATTAGCATTGTTTTATAGTTACAGGAGTAGTTACGGCTACTGAAAATACCCTGGTACCAGCCGTAAATCAAGTTACGGCTACACTTTCCCAGACGTAAGTCAAGTTACGGCTACTAAGCCAAATACAAATTCAGCCGTAACTAAACTTACGGCTGCTAAGTTGTACTTACGGCCTGTAACCTTGCGACACAAAAATTTTGATAAAAAGGAACTTACGGCTACCAAGTATAGTATCGGTATTAGCCGTAAGTAAGTTACGGCCACTAAGATGGACTTACGTCTTGCATCTGAAGCTTTAATGGCAGCCTAACTTTTGGCTAGCTGTTCTTCAGATTGCAGCCGTAAGTACTTCTGGTTCACGAATTTTGATTTTCATGGAGTGAATGTGACCTAGTTTTTCAATGAAGTTAGCCTCAATGGAAGGAGATACATCTACCTCCATTTGGGTGCTTGATTTACTCATTTTGGTTGAGTGAATTAAGTTTGGGTTTTTTAGAAAAAAAGTTAGGTTTTTTTTTTCTTCTTTATCTTCTTCAGTTTTTCACTGATTTTCAGTTTTTGATTAAGTTTTTTTTAAGTTTGTTAATCATACTTTTGGTTAATCACTGATTATCAATTTGGTTAATCACCGATTATCAAAACATAAAAGGGTAGTTTTGGTATTAAAAAAAAATACATAGGGGGAGAGCACAATTACTTCGGGGAAACTGTGATCCGAGGGCTTCAGTTTTTTTCGAAGCCCCTGAATCACTTTTCTAAGAAAGATGCTCAGTTAGGAAAGAAGGGGGGGATAAAATGACTAGATGGTGTTGCATATTGATGTGATCCCAATGCAGCAGCAGCCTGGTTTGCACTACCCCTTACAAACTTTAAAACTAACAATATTTGATCTTAAGTAGGTTTTACATGAGTTTAAAATGTCTTGCAAGTCTTTGCCAAACGATGTTTGCATTTTGGCTGACAATGAATGAGATGTCTTCTTTGTGACCTCCTTCCAGCTCTAGCCCAAGTGGTTTTACCCACATCAGTGCTCCTTTTAAGGCTACCAGCTTGGTGGTTTCCCCTTGCTTCCTCCTGTAGGATGTAGTTGCCATACCAATCACGCATAATTAGACCAATATAAATAGGTCGAGTTTTTACCAAATTTCATATGGGCACCCAGAAGGGCGCCATTAAGGCATTAACATGACTTAACGAATTAAGGCATTAAAATGACTTACCGAATTAAGGACCAAGTATGAAAGAGAGCAAGTCTCTGGATTACCTCTTATGTAGACCCATACACGCCCAGGATACAAAGCTAAACTACCTATACAGTTACGGAGGTAGAAATTTATTACCAATTCGTTAAACTGGACCATGTAAAAATCCAGACAGTCTAGAATAAGTAATATAAAGAGCAACACAGTGAGGAAGGATGCTGATAGGGAACTGACCACTTGGCAGTAAAGTTACTGGTATTCAGGCACTCTTGCTTCAAAATTTTATATCTGGATCATTCAATAGTCACTAGTTTGTGAGGCTCAGATAAGTAATGCTTGGGAGTAGCCACAACTTAAACTGCATAGTTGTGGAAAATACATCTCAAAACAAGTGCACACGTTTCTTTTTAACTATCTAAATTCAAAAGAACTCCAGACAGGTGTACAAAAGATCTTGAGAACATGTCATTATTTATTTTGATAGTAAAAGAGAACAAATTAGGTTGTTTCAACAAGAATACGAAGTCCTGCAGCACAAGCACTAAGGTGCTTCAGCTAATAAACCACTAAGGTGCTTCAGTTAACAAACCTATTGAAGTCGCGATGATGGGCTTCTGGCACAACATGAATGAAATACTACCTTGTCGAGGGATTGGAATATAAGAAATTTTTATGTTCGCAATTAAAAGGTACGTAGGGAGCTCATTCTTACAAAAACATTGTAGATAAATAAAAAGGTATACAACCTCCACGCACAAAACAAACAAGAATATTCGTCTGTACATAATTTCAAAAGATTACAAACGACCAATTCGAACTGTGATCATTGGCAAAATCATCAGCATTTCAGATATCTGTATGAATATATTAACTATAAAAAGAAACATATTCAGAAAACCAGCCTTTAATTTCTCCATACTGCTGAAACATTACTTGGTGCCTAGTGTGCCTAGTACTTTAAACTACCACACAAAAGTCAATTTCATATTCTAGATCTTCTTTTGGTTCGGTTGTGTCTTTTTCTCACTAATTTTCTTACTTCTATAAATCGATCAAAACACAGATTACTCCACTTATAAATCGATCGACGCATAGATTACTCCACTTTTGGAGTAACACAAGATTAAAATTGGAAAATACCTGGGGAACACCCTTGAACTTCTTCATGCATACCCCCCTCCACCTCACACCAACAGCGTCTCGCAAACACAATGCAAAGGGTAAAAAAATCAACCAGATTATGCATTTAAGCGAAAATTATTCATACAAATGCCAAATGGTCAAAATCTAAATCTAATACATACAAAAGTTTCAGTAATTCCCCAAAGGAAAATAATTATGACATGCCTTGCATGCAAGCAGGAAAGAATACAATTTTGTGGATACAGCTACAACTCACTGCCAAAAAGACCACTCGTGCCTAAGCTTTCCTGTTGCAACTCCCTTCTCCGCTGCTCCTCCAATGGGTCTGGACTCTTCATAACTCTTCGCACACGCCTAAGTTGACATTAACAAAATTTTCAATATCTTTTCAAATGACAAAACACCAGAGATGAGCAAAACTCAATTGTTCTAACAAAAGAAAAACTAAGCAAGAGTAAGTCATCAAATTACCTGTCTTGTGCATGTTGAGCCGGAAATGTTGGCATCAAATCTCTTGACATGGGAAGAGGAACCTCGCGGAACCATTCATGGTTAACAGCCTCTTTAGCTGTAATCCTCTGCAATAAATAGTAACAGGACCAAGTTAGTACACAACTGATTAAAGAAGAAACAACATCAACGAAAACGCCAAATCACATTATAAACCCAACACTATGCTAAGATCGTACCTCTGCAGGGTCGTATGCTAAAAGCCGGTTCAACAAGTCAAATCCAGCATCGGAAAGAACTGGTGATTCAGTGAAAGCTGTGGGTGGGAATTTCTTGCGTAAGCTAAACCTGAAAGAAGCATGCTAGCAGTTAGTAAATAGGTCATAAGTTTATTGAAGTAAAGCAGCCACCAAGCCATCCAACAAGTTTGGGAAAGTAGGGGCAACATTTAAAACATGAGAAATTTGCAGAAAACTAGACTAATGATGTTTCCACAGAACTGTTACTTACTGGTGGTGCTTGGAAAATTTGACCTTCGGCGCATCTGGCAGTTTAGAAAACCCTGGCCAACTCGTCTCACTTGGTGTACCAAGGGTTTCAAAAATCTGCAAATAAGAGAAATAATGGCAGATATATTAGACCAAATCCAAGCAAATAACAAAGGGAAACAAAAGGTCTAGACTCTGGAACGAAAACTACCTTGTCAAGCTGATCAACTTCAGTTTTTCCATTAAATAAGGGTTCCTTGGATAAGAGCTCGGCCATTATGCAACCCAATGACCACATATCAATTGCTGTTGAATATTGTTTTGCTCCTAATAAAAGCTCAGGTGCTCTGTAAGAAAAGAAGCATAATCAAATCAGACCCTGCAATCTTATCAGTCAATATAAGAATAGAAAATGCAAAAGAAGATTATACAAATGGTGTCAAGCTCACCTGTACCATAGAGTAACAACCAGTTGAGTATATCGTTTCAACGGGCTTCCATATAGGCGAGACATTCCAAAGTCACAAATCTTCAGCTCACCCTGATTATTCATAAGAATATTAGAAGTCTTCAAGTCCCTGTGCAGTACCCAATTATCATGAAGATACTCAACACCCTCCAACAACTGCAACATGAGACATTTAACTTCACTCTGACTAAAAGGCTGCCTCTTCGTCTCCATTATGCTCTTAAGGTCATGCTCCATGTACTCCATAACCATAAAAATACTATCAAGGTCATCCATAACGACTTCCTTCACCTCAACAATCGACGGGTGATCTGTAGATAAAAGAATGTTAATTTCCCTCAGAGCAGTCATAGGGAAACCTTCTTTTTCTTTCTCCATCTTCACCTTCTTCAGTGCTACAACTTCTCCAGTCTTCTTGTCCCTAGCTCTAAAGACAACACCATATGTACCTTCATCTATTCTATTGAGTCTCTCAAACTCACGAACACTCCTACACCCTTCAAGCATATTTATACTTTTCTTTTGCCGTGTACCCTTATAATTTCCCCCATCTGAATTGGTATCGGAGTAGCTTCCACTTTCATCATTATTTATGCCATCTTTCGACATATGATCAGAGTTGTCACCACTGCTAACCGACCCAACCAAACATTCGTCTCCAAAGGAAACTGATGATTTCGCTCCTGATCCTTCCCTAATGAATTCCCCGACTTCGGGAGTTGAGTCCTTTCCTCCAGGTGATGACCTCACTTCCGCCCACCGCGACACCGAAATATTTCGTGGAACAAACTCCTCTTCTTCTATTTCCCCGGGTTCGCAATCATCGCTCCTAAGCTGAGCTTGTGCAGATGAACAGTATGACGTTGATTGTGTTTCTTTAAGCTGAACTTGTGCAGATGAACAGTATGACCTTGACTGTGTTTCTTTCACAACAGATCCAACTGAATAAGTTGGTACAACAGAATTGGCATGAAAGCGACTAACTTTATTGGAAGATTCCTGTGAAACCCTCTCTAAAGTTATTTCTCTAGATTTCACTTTGATAGAAGATTCCTGTGAAACCCTCTCTAAAGTTACTTCTTTAGATTTCACTGAAGGAGGAGAACCCCTAGAATTCTTGGAAACAGCTCGCCTTTCCATCAAATTACTCACCTCCTTCTCTTCTCTATCCCCGGATTTTTTTAATGGAGACACCGGATTCTTAAGAACAGCTCTAGTTTTAATCGAATTACTCACCTCCTTCTCCTTCTTCTCTTCTTTATCCCACAAAATAGGGGAAAACTTTCGCCTTTTAACCCCAACACCCTCATCGAAACCCCCATTCTCAAGAACCCTAATTTTCCCATTCATACCCAAATTGCTCGAGTTTGTAGACACCCTTTCCCTTTCTCCCCCAATTTGCCCATTGATAACCCTAGAATTCACATAATTCCTATCCCTTTCACCCCCAATCTGACTCCGTCTTCTTTGATCACGATCATATCCTTCACCTGTACAAGTAACAAATTGCCTTTTCCCACCAATTTTAAGATCAGATTCACGATCCCTAAATTCATTATCACGATAACCCCCATGTCTTCCTGCTGCCATTTTTTAATCAATCAAATCAAAACTCGTAAACAAATTAATTCGAAGAGAACAATACAAAAAGAAACAAAAGAACAAAGATTTGAAGCCCTAACCCGAAGAAATCAACAGTATCACCAAATTGAATGACGATAACCCTAAAAATTGGATTATGAACAAGACAAACAAATCAATTGAAATAATGAAATTAAGAAAAAAAGAGAAAGGAAAAACCCTGACTTGAGATTTCGGCGAAACTTGGTGGTAGCTGTGAGGAGTTGAGAAATAGGCAAGAAATTCTGCGATGTCTGATTTGGTGCAGGGAGAGAGAGTTTTGTAACAAACGATGGTCGGTTTGGGGCTTATATATAGAGAGAGGGGGGAGAAAATATCAAGGCGATATTCTATTCTACTATTTATTTTTGGAAAGGACGCGGAAATCCGGAAATCATGACACAAGGATATTTCCACCCAAGCAATTTCTAAGGCTTAAGCCCCGTTTGGGATTGATTTTTTTCCACCAAAAGCACTTTGTAACAAACTTGTAACAAATTTTTACCAAAAATTGTGTTTGGTAAAAAAAAATTCAAAGCGCTTTTAGAGAAAAGCACTTCATTTTAGGCCTGCTTTTAAAAGCTACTCAGGAGTAGCTTTTAAAAGCAATAAAAGCAGAAGTTGTGGACCTACCTAATTTTAATTAATTGATTATCCATTTTAACCTTGTTATTTTACTAAAATTACAAATTTTACCCTTCAATATTGTGCACATATTACTATATTCCCTATTTCATTTTTTTTCACTTTTTTTCCCTTTAAAAATAAGATAATCATCATTTATATTTATTTAAATATTTTGGAATTAAAAATACAATTTATTATAATTATATTGTCTCTTTCTAAAAAAAAATAAAGCATGTCTATTTCCGTCATTAACTACATCATCAGCACTTTTACACTACAATTTACCAAACAGAATTTACAGTTTGTTAGTCAGGCAACACTTTCTACATTATAGCTTACCAAACGTCCTACTGCTTTATTTTCACAGCACAGCACAGCAACGCACAGCACCGCACAACAGAAAATCACTTTTATAAAACTCACAGCAATACCAAACTCGCCTTTAGTCTAATGGGAGTTCCATATCCACCAAAAAGTAGCATGACACATCAGCTAAATTTAGAACCAATTCTAATGGGGAATGCTAGATAGCATGACACATCAGTCTATCGCTGAATCATATAGCGGTGGGGCGCTAAATGATAAAGCGCCAGATAATCTCAGCCATCAGATCTGGAATATATGTTATTAGCCATCAGATCTAATAAGAATATTCGTTTAGGCGCTATATGATTGAGCGCGAATTCACTTTTTCGCCGCTACATCATTGAGCGCCTAAGTAGCATTTCAACTTCCACTTCTACGAGAATCTGGAACTGGAGGTTGAACTTGGGGTATAGACCACGCTTTTCGTGGAAGTTGAACTCCCATTAGACTTAGCCTAAGATTCCGACCCTAGTGATCAACTTTTGCTGCGGGGAAGAAGAAAAATTATTATGGGAGGAAACATTTTTTGTATAGACTGATCTGAACCGTTGGATCAACATTCCTTTCCTTCCATAAGAATGTTTCTTCCTTCCCTAGTTAGCAATTGGGCGATTCTGCTTCTGGATTTGCCAGAAAAGGGAAAAAGTTAATAAGTTAGTTAGGCAAGTGCTTGAATACTTATAAGTAAGAAAACAAACAAGTAAGTTTGGCAACATAAGAACATAAAGCAAAATAAATTTGTTATTGTAAATTCTTGTTGCTTATCATTTATGTTATCGTTATCTTGATTATCATTTATGTTATTGTTATCTGGATTATTATTTGTCAATAATTTCATATAAATGCATTAATTGTTGGAGGGTAACTCCATAATGTCTGGCAAAATTAAACTTGAAAACAAACTCAGGTGGATTATGAGATAACTACACTTCCAACTATTAAACTCCTTACTCTTAACTGATGCATCCACCAATAAATCCTCATTTTCTCGCTACATTGTTTGTACTTCCAGAAAATAAATCTGTTATACCCGTCAGATCGGTTCAAATAGTACATCTTTCAGTCCAAGCTCCCAGCACCATGCGACAGCCTCATGCATAGTTATGCATTCTGCCTCTTCTGTACTTCTCAATTCTCCAATGAACCTTGCCCTACACCTTGTGAAGCCACCTGCACAATCACGAAGTATTAGACTAATGCATGCAAGTTTAGTTTCATTAGAATATGATACATCACAAGTGACAGAAACGAAAGGATTAGGTGGGGGTATCCATTTTAGTTGTTTATCTGGTTTGTAAATCACTCTAACATTAATTAGTGACTTGTGATGATAATTTTTTAATGTATTTATGAAAATTTAGTGCCTTATCAGCACATGATTTAGGATCAGCGGTCTTTTATTGAAACACGACTTCACATCTTTCCTTAATTTGCATTCATCCTCATCATGTTCAACTTCTTGATTGTGCACCTCTTTTCATTCTTGAAAAATATCCACTAACTTATCCTTGGTGGACGTCAGTACAATGCTACCTCCCGTTATTAGCATCCAAACTGCCATTGAGAAGGCACACTTAAATATGAGATGTTCTATTGTTTCTTTCGCATTATGGCATATTGGGCATGTTGGATTTACATGATCTAAGACTACAGCTACTCTTCTTCCTGTTGGTAGAATATCCTTTAAACATTTCCAGAGAAAAAACTTTACTCTTGGCCAAGTCTGCAACTCTCAAATGTCCATCCACTTACCTTCAGTTCCTTAGATATTGGTGTCTTGATGAAGATACTGGAAATTCTCCTCGTGTAACTTTTTGTATGCTGACTTGAGTATGAAATTTGCATGTTTAGTTAATCTCCGTATCATTTTATCCTTGCCAAAATTTGGGTTTTCTCATGGTACGAATAAGTTGCTCCGCCGGAGTATCAAACAGCTGACGTAAGACATTTGTGTTCCACTGTTTAGTTTGATCATCAATCAATTGTCTAACCCAAACATAACTTGTAATGTTATTTGATAAAGGAACTGATGGAGTCTCCAAACCCGTAATCCACTTGTCCTTCCAAATTTGGATTTTTTCACCTGAACCAATCTTCCAGCAACTATAATCTTTGACAAACTGTACACTATCATTATACCTTTCCATGCCCATGATGTTTTCTTGTTTGACTGAGAATGAAACAAATGATAACTCGAAAAGTATTTTGCTTTTAATGCTTTCCCCCAAAGTTTAAGTGTAAAGAGTTTACGATCAATTTCACAGAGAAACTTCACGTATGCCTGAAGCTTCTGGTTTTCGTTCTTTAACCATTTATTTATAGCACTCAATAAGTTAGGTTGCTTTGGAATAAAGTAACTAGTTTCTTAACCTACAAGTTAGCAAGTGCCCGTGTAAACGAACTCGTTACTTGGCTTGCACACAAATAAACCCTAGATTTATCTCAATTGGAAATCTTTAAACATTTATCTGCCAAGTATTTTGTTACCTCAAAAACACTTAAAGATAGAGATCCAACAGAAGATCATCTTTATCTTATTGACACATTGAGATTCGTTAGATGGACCACAGAAGGTATTCTGACAAGCACAAGTCCAACTAAGAGATAAAGGAGTCAGAAGTTTAACCTGCGTGAAAATCCAGAAGAATATCACATGGACGGTTCGTGAACCGTCCGACTGGATTCCGGCCAAATTCAGCGAATATGTGGTTCACGTACTTGTACGTGTACAGATTGACGTTTTGTAACTCAGAAGAAAAATTTGGAGTCATTGTTCACAAACCGGTTCGTGAACCGTCGTTGCCCAGATTAGGGTTTAACTGGATCCGCTGGAAGTTCTGGGCTGGGCCAGTACTTAGACGTGTTATTACGCCCTCAGCTATAATCCACTGGACTCTGCTCTAGAGTCCTCCTTTAGATTCATTGTTTCGTACATGTGATTTGCAAGCAAACCATTGCAGGAAAGGGCATCGAATCTATCTCAGACATCGTGTAACCTTAGTATTGTGGGAACAAATACCAACATAACTCATAGTTATGTAGACAAGAATACAAAATCTCAATCGCTATAACACTATTAAAGTAGCCGAATATTTCGAAAGATAGAATAAGTAGAATAGAAGAATTTCCATGAAAGCCATAACTCCTACTAACCTTCGCGATGAAGAATATTCGATATCTTCTTTATAATCATTGTCTTCGTCTTCAAGGTATCTACCACTTTGTTTATATCCCAATTCTGAAATCTAAACTCTAGTAGGCTAAATCAAGAATTGTGTTTTGACACCTAAAACTAGCAACCAGCTTGACATACCAACGCTAGTGGGTTTGACCATACAATGCCCTAACAATCTCCCCCTTTGTCAATTTTAGTGACAAAACCAATTTACATATGGATTCAAAAGATATACAATAAAGATCTAACCCAGATGTATCTTGATTTCTTGAATTCTTCAACTTCTCCTCTGAGTCTTGATGTGTTCGTTTAACTCCTGTTGAAAAATTCGTAAACAGCACCAAAACATATCCTGCTCAAACAACCACAAAAGTACACTCGAGCTTACATGGGTTAATATGCTAATCCCACATGTTGTTTGTGCAAAGAGTAAGAATCATAGGAACTTTAAAGTCTGTGTACCAAAACTTATGAAGTGATTATACTCATTCTTGATACGAAGCTCCCCCTTAATCTTTATACTTCTTTTTGTCAGATTGGTATGAAGCCCAATATTTACTCCCCATTTCTTGATACTTTCGAGAAAGTATATAAGTAAGCAATATGGTGTTCTCCCTTATGGTTATGAACCACGAGAACAAGAAACCATATGTATTCTCCCCCTATTTGTCACAAAAATATGACAAACTAGTTGAGACTTAGGGTTTCAAGCCTATAGAGATAGTCAAGTCAAGGAAGTACTCGCATATCAAGTTTAAGATGACATAACTAGGAAATCAAAACGAGGATTTCGAAGTTGATTCACCTTTGGAGAAATATAGATACACTTTTCTCCTAATATTCCACATCCACGCTCCCCAAAAAGATTTGTTATTAAGTGCAAGCTCATAAGAACTCTCCCCCATGTGGTGTTATTCAATATAGAACAACTACAAAGCCTAACTTAGACAAACAATTCAATGTATCCAGTTTTCTTTGTTTACAATCTCTTTTCCTTAGCCAATTTTTGGGAAAAGAGTATATGATTTCGAGTTTGTGAAAACCCTAAAAAACATAAAATCAAAAGTTTTATGATCGTGAGAAAAAACATAACTTTTGTAACATGACATAACTTTGCATCACTACCGAAGTAATGGAAAAAGCTATGTATTGCAATAAGATTGAGGTAGACAAATCAAGTATTGCAAACATCATTAATAATTATCTAAAGAGAACTTTTATTAATGAAATAAAGCACTACATGTTGAAAGACTCTAAAAGGCATGAAAAGGCAAACTACTTTTATTATGAAGACACGATAACAAAGTTGTATGACCTTAACTTTTGTCTTCACAATCTCGAGATATGACTTCATCAAAGAATTGATCTATGATGTGTGCAGTATTCCTACTATCTTCTTCGGAAAGACCAGTTAAAGCACGTAACGATGATGTATAATGAGCACAACTATTAGCGCTGGGCTTTGTCTTCATGGAATAAAGCTTTCTTCCTTTCGTAATTGAATTTATACATAAAGTACTTCCTCATATGAGTGTATTCATCAATTGTTTTTCTCGAGTTAATAGCATGAGTCTCCGGATCAGGAAACTTACGGATATGGTCCAACGTTTCTGCAGGAGTCCTCTTTCTCTTGCGTGTAATCCCTTCACAGAGCTCAACTTTCACAACTTCACTTTTACAACTCCTCGTAACACTTTTTGTAACATAAGCCATCTCTGATTATGACTTACTAGATGTATGAACAATATATATATATTATATCCAGAGGAGTGTATTGCAGTTTATCTGAAAGACATAAGGGAATTTTCTAGAAATTGCGACGCGGACGGTTCACGAACCGGTTCGCATACTGAAACACCAAACTCTGACAAACTGAGTTTATACAGTCTGCAAACACAAATTTCATGGAGTAAACTCTTTGGGAAATATGTTTATAGTATTTATACTAGTGACTTGAACAACCACAATACTAGGAACGAATTCCTGATATCAATTGCATGCCTCACACATACAAGTCTTAATGTGAGGATGCATCCCTAAACTGCACTTAAGCAGTTGGAATGTGAGCACTAGACTCACATGGGGTGTTGATTATAGAGTGGTTGCTAGAGACGGATTCGGACTGAGAGTTTTTCTTACCCCTTTCATTTTCTCTTGAACTTTCCACGTTTTTAAATGCTTCCTTGAATTTCTTCATGGCTTTGTTCATTCTATCCATGTCGGCATGTAGCTTATTTACAGCTCGCATTTTCCCTTAAGCTGCCGACACCTTCCTTGGGCATGTCCAGATTTGCCACAGTACTGGCATCTCTTGGAAGGTTTTCCATCCTGAGTTTTAGCTTTCTCAGGTACACCCTTGTTTTTTCCATTAGATGGAGGACTGGATCCAGCCATAATGAAAGTACTGTTCTTGGTGTATGTGTTACTATTGTACCATAACCCATTGGTGTTTCCAAAGGCTTTTTGACCAAATAACATTGCTGTTATTTTATCTGAGCTACCAGACAGTATTTGGAGATCATTCTTTAGGGCATCAATTTATTTATCTTTAAGCGATAAAGTTGAGGAGAGATCACTACTTAATTTCTCAAGTTCATGATCTTTTAGGAGAAGGGTCTTATCTACCTTTTCAATATCAGATTTTAACTGAATGTTTTCTTGAAAAGGTCCTCGCTCTTATTGATCAACTTATGAATCAAGTCATCAGCTTCATCTGAAGTATCTGCCATTAAGGTGATTTCTTCGTGATCAAGTTCAAATTCATGTTGGTTAGACATATCATCGAGCCGAGCTGAGAGAGCATCATCCCTTTTATGGTATTCCTTACTAGGGCATATGTCTTGCATGTGTCCAAAGCCTCGACACCTGAAATATTGCACATCCGCAAGATCATCCTCATCCCGATCAGGATTAGGTTTCAATGCTGGTAAGGATCCTCTACTCCTGAATCGCCTGTCTCTTCTAAAATTGAGAACATATTTGAGTTGTTGAGTACTAAGAGACAGTTCAGTATCCACTTCTTTATTGTCAAGGTCTTCACACTCATCTTCCCATGACAATTTCAGTGGTGAGGAGGTGCACGGAGTGCTTACAGCTTCAAAAGCGATAGATTTTGTTGTGTTCTTCACACAACAGATTTCATACTGAGAGAAAGTAACTCTTGAATCCGAAGGATTCAAGCCTCTGTGTTCAAAGAACGTAGCATGAAGAACAAAAGTTTCAATTTAAGATTAATAATCGATAATAATTTCCATACAAACTCGAGGCTTATAAAGACAGATAACCTTATCCTCATAATTGATAACCACATCCACTAATAGGCTAAACAACACCAAACTAAAGATAATAATAAATACAGACACAACAATAGATAAGGGCACCCCTCTCTTATATGGGGTACATGACATTCCACTCCCCTTGAAAACATCCTTGTCCTCGAGGATGAGAACCAAATGTAGCTTCAACGTTGGAGAATCGTTGCCTGCTGCACATGGAGTATGTAGAAGTCTGGACTTAAGCCGGTTCCAACTGGTTTACTACTTCGGCTGCTGCTTCTAGTGTATATGTCAAGCCCATTAGAAAGGACTGTAGTGGATATCCCTATGAGGCCCGACAAATTCATTTCAGAACAAGGCCCATCAGCTAACTCATTCCCAACTTGCCAAAAGAATTGTTTTTTCTTCGTTGTAGTTCTCTCAGCAGACTCAACCAATGTTAATTTTGTTATTCCAAAGAAAACAGGGGCCATACTGATAACAAAGGGTGTTGTGTAATATAACCCCGCATAAGTGGCATTTAGAATCCTGGAATAGAGCATTTGGTCACCTGGTTTTGCATTATATATGGTTGTCTCTCTGAACTTCTGCAAGGTCGCCACTCCAAACTGGTAAGTTGTGATGCCTGCGACATATAGTAAAGCACACCACAGCTAGAGACTGCCTGTACCTACAGCATACTATCCTTCTACTCGATAAGTAATTCAGCTTCAAAATCCACCTCAAAGAGTATATATACTACCAGAATGTCAGATAACACCAGCTTTTGATCCTTGCAAGTAATCTGCACTATACTTACCAACCCTGTACAAAATTGCTCGTTCTCTGGACATCTCAAGATCAATACAAATCTCAAGTTAATTTCGGCAAGTAGGTGATCAATTCGCACCCCTCTCCTGGACAGAGCATCAGCACTTGCTGCAATATTCCAGCTCAAAGAGAGTAACAATGGCGATACAGCTGGGATGTTGGCTATCTCAGTGTTGAAGCAAGTTTCATTTAGCCTTGTGAATTCACAGTCCATACAGAAATGATACTCCTCCCTTGATTTAACCATATAAGCACTCAGGTGTTTGGGATCAAAATGCAAAATGACCAGGGCTTCTTTATCTGTTCCCTTCTTAAAACACCATAGGCCTGGGGAAGAACATAAGTGGTAAACTAGGCTAACTAGCCCTTCATCCTCACAACTCGTTGTTGAGTAGGTACTGATAGAAGCATCACTTGCATCCACAGTCTTGACCAGCTGCACACCAGAGTTTGGTTCACCTTGCCACCCCAAAGAGACCACCAATGTTAACACACTTTGAACTCCCATGAATCTGGTTTGAATCCCCTCTACCAAAGCAAAGAACTCAGACTTGTTGTAACAACTCATTTGTTGATACTCACTTTCACCCTTTCACCTCCATTGACACCTTAAAGTATCCTTTGTGATGTTGCCCTCAGTTGGTAATACAATGGTTGCAGTGTTGAATACACAACTCGCCTTACATTTGAACTTGAACTTTCCCCTCAGGTATGCCACCCACAGAGTAAGAATACCCTATCTTTCACTCCTCTTGAAGATACCCTTGTCCTCAAGGGTAAGAAGAGAACTCACAGCAACATCCCTTAAAACTGTAGCAGTTGCCCATAACTTAGTACTTGTATATTTAAGAGCATCAATATGAGGGAATGGTCTCCTTAGTTGTACTAGAACTATACTCCTGAACTTGACATCACTGAATACAAAGAGAAGGGATATGTTACAGACTCCATGACTTATTGGACTAGCTGGAAACCCATGTAAGACTTTTCCCAGGAATTGCTACAAGTTGAAGAATTCTCACATCATCCAGGCCAAACACCTTTACTCTCCCTAACTCAGTTGAAAACAGCTTGAACTTCCACTTTAAGAATTCTTCCAATGACCTTAAGGGTTCATACTCCAGCTTATGAACCAACAGAAAAATCAAGTTCTTACTGCCAACTTCCCAATAAGTCACACACTTGTTATTAAGAACTAAGGAACAAGAATTTGACCAGGAGATAAAATCACCAATAGCCATCACCAAAATCTCATACATCAACCATTGGTTCAGCTGTAAGTTAAAAGACTCTTCCTTCTTCAGAATCAGCATTCTACTAACCCAATTATTGGTGTCCTCATTTAACAGCTCCTGACTTGAAATAACATAACCATGTTTGTAAATCAACTCTTGAACAAGATTTATATTCTTCCCTGGCTTATCAATGACCCACTGGAAACCACCATTCAATTGAATTCGGGAAATCTCTAGCTCTAAACCAGTTCATAAACCAATTCCCCACTGTATTTGTCCATTAGAATCGATCAATTACAACTCCTTCCTCTATCATACACAGCACCAGTAAAAATAAGGGGATGATAGAAATGAACACCCCACACCCACTCCTTCCAACACTAACAAGCAGTTCACCCAACAGTAGTGACAAAATGTCACTTCTCATAGTTCTTTCAACAAACAACTTGTTACTCTTACAACTTCAACATCTTTAATACCAAGGAGCAAGATCATTCACAGCAAAACAAGAACTCCCTGAACTAATTTGAAACTCTTTTCCACGATTGAATAAGAAACAAACACGAACAAAAGCAACATCACCATTAAATTTTTTCTTTACTCTCTCAGTAATTTTAGCAAACATGTTACCACCATCAGAAATTTCAGTAGAACCATCAAATAAATATCCAGATACACAAATCTGGAATTAGATCCATACCCACACAACTGAAGAACTAAATTGTAACAAGTAGTTGAAGAAATGACTGCGGTCTCACCACGATCGAACAAACATGGATTGTAAACAAATTTAAGAGAGGAACGATCCTTACCCAATAATTTGATAGAGACCCATACCAGCTTGACCAACTCATTGTCTAAATTCTCAATTCTAATTGAACAGCCAAACCCATTGGAAGGTATTTCTTAATGTAGGTCTCGACCCGTTGAATCTTCTGTTTCCTCAAAGAAATATAAAGGGATTTCAACCACTGTTTGAGTAATCTCTTTCTTCAAAGAAGTAAGATGGAATTAAATCGAATTCAGTAGATTCATCTTCAACATCATTATTTGTAGAAGTTTCTTCAATTTGAGGACATGTAATTACTAAGTCTTATTGGCTCAAGTCATCAGTAGAATCATCCTCTTTATTTACAGCAACCAGAAGAACGGATTTAACTTCCAATAGTGGTAATAGGATTCATCTTTTGATATTGAGAAGTTTCTTCCACCCAATCTTCAGGTATTTCCCACGATAAACGAATCCTCTTTAGCTCATCTAGATTTCTTCTTAATTTTTGTTTAAGTTCTCTTACATACTTGTCCCTCGCCATCACCCATAACTCATTTGGAACCATCATTAGCTTTTCATTTATTTCATTTATCTCCTCCTGAAGATTAATCGGCTTCTTCCACCCATCATCCCTTAAATTGCAGCTGGGATGTTGGCTATCTCAGTGTTGAAGCAAGTTCCATTTAGCCTTGTGAGTTTACAGTCCATACAACAATGATACTCCTTCCTTGATTTAACCATATAATAAGCACTCAATTGCCTAGGATCATGATCTAAAATGACCAGGGCTTCTTTATCTGTCCCCTTCTTAAAATACCATAGGTCTGGGGAAGAACACAAGTGGTAAACTAGGCTAACTAGCCCTTCATCCTCACAACTCGCTGTTAAGAAGGGATCCATATGAGCTAAAGAGAATTCGTTTATCGTGGAAAATACCTGAAGATTAATCGGTTTCTGCCACCCATCATCACTTAAATTCATCCGGTCATCCATCTTTGTAAAATTTAAGTGATACTTCTCAACAATTTGCACAACATAATCGTTTGAAGTCGGAATCCCCGATTCATCCATGATTTCTCAGGATGAACGGCTCTGATACCAAATGTCGTGTTCTTCACACAACAGATTTCATACAGAAAGAAAGTAACTCTTGAATCAAAGATTCAAGCCCAAAGTAACTCTTGAATCCGAAGGATTCAAGCCTCTGTATACAAAGAACGCAGCCTGAAGAACAAAAGTTCTAATTTAAGATTAATAATCGACAATAATTTCCATACAGACTAAGGCTTATAAAGCCAGATAACCGTATCCTCACAATTGATAACCACACCCACTAATAGGCTAAACAACACCAAACTAAAGATAATAATAAATACAGACACAATAATAGATAAGGGCAACCCTCTTCTATATGGGGTACATGACAGAATTTCTTTTCATCTTTTCGCTCATGATCGAAGATCTTTAGCTTAAAAACAAGGTCACTTCTTGTTATAGTTAAGCCGTGAACTTCTTGGATAGCATGTTTCTTTGACTCATACCTTGAGGGTAATGACCTCAGAATTTTACACACAATGTCCCTTATCGGAATAGCTTTTCCTAAGGTGTGACAGGCATTCACTATCTCAGACAACTTGTGATTAAATTCTTCAAAGGTATCATCCTCAAGCATTCGAAGGTTTTCCCAGTCAGACATGAGGTTCTGAAGTCTAGCTTCTTTCTCTGTTGAATTCCCTGCGAACACGGTCCTTAATCTATTCCAAGCCTCTGGGGAGGTTTCACACGTGGCCACGTGATGGAAAAGATCAGGTGTTACTGCATGAATGATAGCGTTTAGCGCATCATGGTTTTGCTTGGTGGCTTGACTTTCCACGTCAGTATATTCGCCAATGTCTTTGGGGACAGACTCACCTTCTACCAGGATGGTTAGAGGTGTGTATCCCTTTTCGACAATGAACCAAGTTTTGAAATCCCGAGCTTGCAAAAACGATCTCATAGCAGTTTTCCACCATAAGTAATTTGTGTCATCAAACTTTGGTGGTACGTTACAAGCTCTTATGCTTTACTCCACAACTCACAAGCCGCGATAAACACAGACAGTTACGCCTTTAATGTGTTTACCGACTCTAATACCAATTGAAAAAGCAGGGATACCGAAATACAACCAACTTTTCGTTTGGGCTCGTAAGTCTTATGGTATGATATGGACGATCTCAAAAATCAATATCCAAATCTAATAACCGGAGTGGGATCACAAGTGATCGGTCCAGCTCAATATAAATCTTGGCAAATCCCCTGGATGGAATATGGACCAACTCGACGGTTATTAATAACGTACTTCTTGTGTTTGCTTTAATTATATAATCAGATAATATAATGCGGAAAGTAAATCACACAAAACACAAGAGATTTTTTTAACGAGGAAACTACGACCTGTGAAAAACCTCGGGACCTCGTCCAGATTGAACACCACACAGTACTAACTGTCTACAAACACTAGCCTACTATAAGACTTCGGTATGGGATGTAGCAGAGACCAACTCAATCCCTCCAAGCAAATTGGCTATTGTCGCACTCCTTACATCTCTAGATCCCCCACAGATCGTCACGCACTTGATTCCCCTAGCTGACGTCCTTTATAGGCCTAGGAGTTGCTTTAGCCGTTGTTAAAGGCTTGTGTCAACAATACCGTCTTTGCAAGGCTTGTGTAACGTATCAGTTCTTGAATGGCCTTATTGCAGAAGAGAAGGACCATAGAATAGACAAGAACGTGATCAGGTTACCAAGGTTACAGGTTAATCTGATAACAACCACAAAGGTACGTTATCGCCTACCTGTGCTTCCCAACTCTCAAGAGAAGTCTCTACAGTCGTTAGGTAAATCCCACAGAGGAACTGCTACCTAATAGAGGATGACTATACCACAACAAGATTACACCTAAGTGTAAAGAGTTTATGATCAATTTCACATATAAACTTCACGTATGCTTGATGCTTGTGGTTTTCGTTCTTTAACCCTCTATTTATAGCAAAAGATAGGTTGCTTAGGAATAAAGCAACTAGTTTCTTAACCTACAAGTTAGCAAGTGCCCACAAAGAACCCGTTACTTGGCTTGCACACAAAGAAACCCTAGATTTATCTCAATTGGAAATCTTTAAACATTTATCTGCCAAGTGTTTTGTTAGCTCACAAACACTTCAAGATAGAGATCCAATATACCAGAGATAATCTTTATCTTATTGACACATTGAGATTCGTTAGATGGACTACAAAAGATATTACAAGTCCAACTAAGAGATAAAGGAGTTTAACCCGTGTGAAATCCCGCAGAATATTCACTTGGACGGTTCGTGAACCGTCCAACTGGATTCTGGCCAAATACATCGAATTTGTGGTTCACGTACATGTAGTGTACATATTGACGTTTTGTAACTCAAAAGAAAATTTCGGAGTCACTGTTCACGAACCGGTTCGTGAACCGCCGTTTCCCAGATTAGGGTTTAACTGGATCTGCTAGAAGTTCTAGTCTGGGCCAGTACTTAGACGTGTTATTACGCCCTCAGCTATAATCCACTAGACTCTGCTCTAGAGTACTCCCTTAGATTCATCGGTTTATAGATGTGATTTGCAAGCAAACCAATGCAATAGAAAGGGCATCGAATCTATCTCATGCATCTTGTAACCTAAGTATTGTGGGAACAAATACTAACATAACTCATGGTTATGTAGACAAGAATACAAAATCTTAACACTACTATTGAGTAGCCGACTATTTCGAAAGAAAGAATAAGTAGAATAGAAGAATTTCCATAAAAGTCATAACTCCTACTGACCTTTTATCGATGAAGAATATTTAATGTCTTCTTTATAATCACTGTCTTCGTCTTCAAGGTCTCTACTACTTTGCCTATAATTCCGAAATCTAAACTTTAGTAGGCTAGATCAAGAATTGTGTTTTGACACCTAAAATTAACAACCAGCTTGACATACCAACGCTAGTGGATTTGACTGGACAATGCCCTAACAACATTGTCTCACCAAATTGCACCATTCTTTGGAGAAGCCCATACGTGGCATTAGATCCAGCAGAATATCCCATTCTAGTCTGTCGAACACCTTCGACATGTGTAGTTTCAATGCCATTAAACCATGTTTGCAGTTTTTGTTTTTGTTCTTCATTGTATGGATGAACTCTTGTGCCAAATGAATATTATCATTAATTTGACGTCCAGAAACGTACGCTGTTTGTAGTGGATAAATAGTTTTTTCTATAACCTTTCTCATACGCTTTTATAACAACTTCAATATTAGCTTATATGTAGTATTACATAAAGCTACTGGGCGAAACTCTGATGGTGTCTGTGGGCTCTTCACTTTTGGTATCAAAGTAAGATTAGTTTCATTTACCTCTTTAAGAAGGAACCTTGTACGAGAAAAGTTGCTTCACCATTTCACACATTTGATCACCTTCCACATCCCAATATGACAGGGGGGAATGACCCGGAGAAAATCCATCCAGCCCTGGAGATTTCCATGGCTTCATACTTTTCAATACCTCTAATATCTCAGTGTTATCTGGCATCTTCATTAACTCCATATTGTCATTGTTTGTCAAACTAGTTGTCTAGTTTAGGTGTCAAAATACAATTCTTGATTTAGCGTACTAGAGTTTAGATTTTGGAATTGGGATATAGACGAAGTAGTAGAGACCTTGAAGACGAAGACAGATATTACCAAAAATACCTCATATATTCTTCATCGACAAAAGGTTATAGTAGGAATTGTGACATTATAAGAATTTCTTTTATTCTACTTGTAGGAGA
>JAJJMA010341299.1:67259-77950 GCA_023529015.1 Papaver nudicaule
ATAATATTTATCTTATTGACTCATTGAGATTCGTTAGATGGACCACAGAAGATATTCTGATAAGCTCAAAGGAGTCAGAAGTTTAACCCGCGTCAAATTCCAAAAAAATATTCACTTGGACGGTTCGTGAAACGTCCGACTGGATTCCGGCCAAATTCATCGAATCTGCGGTTCACGTACATGTATGTGTACAGATCGACTTTTTGGGACTCAGAAGAAATTTTCGGAGTCACTTTTTGGGACTCAGAAGATCCACTTGACTCTGTTCTAGAGTACTCTTTTAGATTCATCTGTTTCCTACATGTGATTTGCAAGCAAACCATTGCACTGGAAAGGGCATCGAATCTATCTCATGCATCTTGTAACCTTAGTATTATGGGAAGAAATACTAACATAACTCATGGTTATGTAGACAAGAATACAAAATCTCAATCGCTATAACACTACTAAAGTAGCCGACTATTTCGAAAGACAGAATAAGTAGAATAGAAGAATTTCCATAAAATTCACAACTCCTACTAACCTTTTATCAATGAAAAATATTTGATGCCTTCTTTATATTCACTGTCTTCGTCTTCAAGGTCTCTACTACTTTGTTTATATCCCAATTCTGAAATCTAAACTCTAGTAGGCTAAATCAAGAATTGTGTTTTGACACCTAAAAGTGACAACCATCTTAACATACCAACGCTAGTGGGTTTGACCAGACAATGCCCTAACAATCTCCCCCTTTGTCAATTTTAGTGACAAAACCAATTTACATATGGATTCAAAAGATATACAATAAAGATCTAACCTAGATGTATCTTGATTTCTTGAATTCTTCAACTTCTCCTTTGAGTCTTGATGTGTTCGTTTAACTCCTGTTGAAAAATTCATAGACAACACCAAAAAATATCCAGCTCAAACAACCACAAAGGTACGCTCGAGCTTACATGGGTTAATATGCTAATCCCACATGTTGTTTGTGCAAAGAGTAAGAATCAAAGCAACTTTAAAGTCTGTGTACCAAAACTTATAAAGTGACTCTACTCATTCTTGATACAAAGCTCTCCCTTAATCTTTATACCTATTTTTGCCAGATTGGTATGAAGCCCAATATTTACTCCCCCTTACTTGATACTTTCGAGAAAGTACATAAGTAAGCAATACGGTATTCTCCCCCTATGGTTATGAACCACAAGAACAAGAAACCATATGTATTCTCCCCCTATTTGTCACAAAAATATGACAAACTAGTTGAGACTTAGGTTTTCAAGCCTATAGAGATAGTCAAGTCAAGGATGTACTCGCATATCAAGTTTAAGATGACATAACTAGGAAATCAGAACGAGGATTTCTAAGTTGATTCATCTCTGGAGATATATAGATACACTTTTCTCCTAATATTCCACATCCACGCTCCCCAAAAAGATTTGTTATTAAGCGCAAGCTCATTTAAGAACTCTCCCTCATGTGGTGTTGTTCAATAAAGAACAACTACAAAGCCTAACTTGGACAAACAATTTAATGTATCCAGTTTTCTTTGTGTACAATCTCCTTTCCTTAGCCATTTTTTTTGGAAAAGAGTATATGATTTTTGAGCTTGTGGAAACCTTAAAAATCATATAATCAAAAGTTTCTTGATCGTTAGAAAAAGCATAACTTTTGTAATCATGACATAACTTTGCATCATCACCGAAGTAATAGAAAAAGCTATGTATTGCGATAAGATTGAGGTAGACAAATCAAGTATTCCAAACATCATTAATAATTATCTAAAAAGGACTTTTATTAATGAAATAAAGTAGTACATGTTGAAAAACTCTAAAAAGTATGAAAAGGCTCTAACATCAGCACTTAAAAATTCTTTTGCTTTATCCGAGACTATCTCAGCAGGGACTCCGAATCGACAAAATATATTTTCCCAAAAGAAAGTGAAGACACCTCGACCTGCGTGGCTTTTCAGTGCTTTGGCTTCGATCCATTTCGAGAAGTAATCAGTTGCCACGATAATGTATTTTCGTTGTCCTGTTCCTGGAATGAAAGGTCCCACAATATCGACCCCCCACTTGGCGAAGGGCCATGGGCTTAATACCGAGTTTAAATTTGTTGCTGGTGCATGGATCCTCTTGGCGAATCTTTGGCAAGGGTCACATCTTCGAGATATGTCCTTTGCGTCAGCGTGCATGTAGGTCCAATATTACCCCTAAGTTTTGGTTCTCTGAGTTAGAGATCTTGCTCCACTATGAGTTCCTGCTTCACCGTTGTGTAGTTCTGTCATCAGTGCTACACCATCTATTCGATGAACACATCTTAGTAATGGACCCAAGAATGACTGCCGATATAGGAATCCTTCGAGGATTCTGTAGTTTGCTGATCCGCTGATTATTTTATGAGCTTCGAGTGGATTACTTGGTAATTCCTTGGTGTCTAAATACTTTCTTATTGGTACCCTCCAATCTTCGACTTCGTCTTGTATTCTCAATAGATGATTTATGCGCTCTTTCAATCTCGATGAAAATGAAGCTTGAGTCTGTCATCCGCGTGCCTGTTATCCTTCCTGCATATGTGTCGTATTTTTATATGTGGAATTTTTGTCATTAATCTCCTTGCCATTTTCTTGTATTTTGATAATGAGTCATTTGACTGGTAATTGCCACCGAGCTACCTGACTACAAGCTGAGAACCTGTTGTTATCCTTGCCTCTTGAGTTTCCATTTCTATCATAATTTTTAAAGTGTGAATCATTGCTTCGTACTCTGTCCCGTTATTCGTTGCTTGGAACTCTAATCGAATTGAATAGACGGTGCGTTCCCCTTCTGGCGAAGTGAAGACTATTCCAACTCCTCGACCATTTTCGTTTACTGATCCATCGATATATATTTCCCAGCGCCGAGGATGACATTGTTGTAGAAGGTCTAATGGCCCATTTTCTTCCTCGATGCCTATCATTGGTCTTCTTTGTCGTCCTCTTCGATAGGAGATTCGGCTAGAAAGTCGGTTATAACTTGTGATTTTAATGTCGTGCGTATTTCATAGACCACATCGAATTGGCCTATTTGAGCGTTCCACTTTGCAATTCTTCCAGCTGCCTAAATGTTTTTAAGGACTAATTCAATGGGTGTTTTAGTTAGTACAATGATTCGATGAGCCTGAAAGTATGTTTGAAGCTTTTGTTGCCACCACCAATGATAGTATGAGTTGCTCTAACTTAGTATAATTTTTCTCCGCTGGGAAGACTGTCCTGCTGATGTAATATACCGTTTTTTCTTCTTCTCCGGTGTTTACGAGTATTGCACTAATGGCGTCAGAGTTGGCTGCTATGCAGAGCCTTAAGTCTTCATTCTTCTCTGGTCGTTGTAGGGTTGGTAAACTTGCTAAGTAGTTTTTGATCCTTTGAAATGCGGCTTCCCTCTCATCTGTCCATATGAACTTTTCCCCGTTTTTCAGAATGCTGAAGAAATTCTTACATCGATCTGAGGATCGAGCAATAAATCTGCTCAGGGTTGCTATTCTCCCATTTAGTGTTTGTACGTCCTTTATCGTTGTTGGCGAGGGCATATCTCGGATTGCTTGTACCTTCAATGGGTCTGCTTCGATACCAGTTTTTGTAACGATGTAACCTGAGAACTTTCCTGAGGTAACTCCGAATATGCACTTTGCAGGATTGATTTTCATGTTGATTTGACGCATCTTTTCCACTATCTCTCGCAAATCTCCCACGTGAGTTGCTGCTTTCTTACTTTTCACTAACATATCATCTACGTAAGCTTCTACAGTCTTCTTCAACCAAGGAAGAAATATATTCTCCATAGCTTTCTGGTACGTGGCACCAGCGTTCTTTAAACCAAACGACATTCAAGTGTAACAGAATAGCCCGTTGGTTGTTATGAATGCTGTGTGTTTTTGATCTTCTTCTGCTAGAGGGATTTGATTGTATCCAGAGTAGCCGTCCATGAAACTCAACAATTCATGGCCTGTTGTAGCATCCACCATCTGATCTATGCTTGGGAGTGGGCGCGGGTCTTTAGGACATGCTTTATTTAAATTGTTGAAATCGATGCAGATTCGTACTCCTTTTTTTTTCTTTGGAACTATAACCATATTCGAAATCCAGTCCGCATACTGAATTTTCTTGATAATTCATGTTGCAATCATCTTATTGAGTTCGGATTCCACTGCCTCATGAGATACAGCTGCAAGCTTCCTTGGTCTTTGCTTGAATGGTCGTACCGAGGTGTTGATGTCCAAATGGTGACATGCTAAACTAGGGTCGATTCCTGTCATTTCGCTCATCCTCCAAGCAAATACGTCTGCATATTCTTTTAACAAGTTCTCCAACTCCACTCGTTGTGCTTCTCCCATTAACGTTCCAATTTTCACGATCGTTGGCTCCTTGATGGTTCCAATGTTTACATCTGTTGTAGGTTTCGTTAGCGTGAAATTCAGTGTTTCCTCGTTCATTGGGCTGGGGTCCTTCAGAGCTTCTTTTGTGATTGCCTCGCTATTTCGATTACCTGATTAATATCTTTTTCGATCACCTGCACTTTCTGCTGTCTTCGTCGTTCCCTTCGATTACGCCTCGCATACCTCTGCTGCTTGATGTCCTTATCATGAAAGGTTTGTGACTCCATGGTGTCGTCGTTGATTTCGCCTATGCCCAAAGGAGTTGGGAATCTGAGTTTTTGATGTAGTGTCGAAGCCACCCCCAAGAGTCCGTGCAACCATGGTCGTCCCAATATAGCATTATACGGTGACTCAATATCCAGAACACAAAATGTGGTTTGCAGTGTCATCGATCCTACGTAGATTAGTAAAGATAGTATCCTTTTGGCTTCGAAGCTCTGCCATTGAATCCATAGATTGTATAGTCGGATGGTACTAGTAGGGTATTTTGAAGAATTGCCTGTAAGATACTCCGAAGAGAACATCTACGGAGCTTCCTAGATCAATCAATGTTTTTGGTAGTGATTCTCTGTTTACAATTGTAGTTATCACTAAAGGAGTGTTGCTCGAACCATCTTCGGGAATATCTTCTGCTGAGAAAAATACTGGTTCTAACTGGCAGGGCTAAAATTTCCTTGCTTCTTCAACTAACATGATTTCTTTTCCATCTTTGTCTCTATTGTGTATTCTCCCTGTTACGTTGCTTCTTGAGCTGATGCCTTTTCTCGAATGTACCATAGAGTTGCAATAGACAGGGTGTAGTGTAACTCCATCTTGTGATTCCATCTCGGTGCGTTACCTCGAAGTCCTATATTTGTGAAAGCGACCCTGCAAGATGTAGCCGACAAGTGAGGTCCACAGCTGTTATTTGTGCTCTAAGGGTCTGACATGTATGATTTTTTGTTGTAATTAACTCTGCTATAGGTGGTTTTTTCTGCTTACGTACGATCCAATTAGGTTTCCGTTCTACAAACCTTTTGTGATTATTCTCTCTAGCTGTTTTGATTTGCCCAGATCTACCTTCCAAATATGGAGGTTCCAGAAAATCCATTTTACCTAACTTTCTCGGAAAAGATACTACTAGATCTAAAAGTTACAAAACTACTTTCCTGATATAAATTTGGTAGAGAAACCCCAAGATATCCCTAGACTAATTTCAGTTGCATGAATCATGTATAGGATTTTTAAGGGTATTTGCTGGAAATTATAATAATAATGGATTTTCGAATCGAAAAATACTTTCTCAAGATTTTTGTGTAAGTTCATTTGTTCTTCTTTTGTGAAATCTTTGTTAGGAAAAACTTTTTGATCTTGATTAGATCTTCTGCGTTTCAAAGCTTAGATTCTTTGAAAAACATCAACCTATCATTATGTTGATTTGCTCAAAATTCTTAAGTATACTAAAGCTCAAGATCTTTAGATACCTAAGGTGATGGAGCTTATATAAGAAAAGAATGGAAAAATGAAAGAAAATCTTGAAAACCCTAAGAAAAAAAATTCTGAAAAATTTGAAAACCACCAAAGCACACGCAAACCTAAGTTGTTTTAATCAGTCCCTGTGTGGAGGGTAAAGCACCCTCGGAACACGTGTCCAGATCAGGAAGACTTTGCCCAACCCGAAGGTACCTTGGTCTAGCTTTGGATAAGTTTATAGGGTCAACTCGGACAAGGAACTCGGCAAGAGGAGGCTCGTGCAGGTAATTCGGGGGAAAGGACACGAAGCCATCTTCGGAGAGAACTCACCGAAGGAACCGCCTTACTCGATAAGCTCTGACATCCCCACGATTGAGTAGTTTGTCTTATTAGTTGTAAACCACTTCAGACTCAACCTATATAAGGCGAGCTCGAAAACCATTGTAGGGGTTGGATTTATGGTGTAACCTAAGTCGTGAGAGTGAGATTAAGTTAGTTTCTCCTCAAGCTTCTAAGGATCATATCCATGTACTGATTAGAATGAAATGCAATTTGTTGTTATGTTCTTATCACATATTGTTTCATTTACCAGTTAGCTTCGGTCTTGTTCTTATTCTCTTCGTACTCATGCATGAAACGTAAAATTGACAATATGATCATAGTTCGATTATTAGATCTGATGGCTGTTGAGTGTGAAGTACCTATGCAGATTTCATACTCACACAGTTTGGCGCTAGAAATAGGGATGATTAAAACAACTTAGGGTTTGCTTGTGATTCATGGTTTTCAAATTCTTTGGGGAAATTTTTCTAGGGTTTTTAAGTTTTTCTTTGAACCATGGCCTCGATAGCCTTTGTTTGCTTTAAAACAGGCAAGTAGCTAAAAGCCTTTGGGAAGGGTGATCCATACGCCCCCACTAGCTTGGTTTACTATCTCCCACATCGAAGTAAGCCCCGGAGTCGCACCTCGAGTAACCTTAGGAGCCTAGAATATTGCAAAAACAACTTCGTGCCTGAACACGAAGTTCCTAAGGAAAAATACAAAACTAAAGAGGAGCAACTCTAACCAAAACAAAAAAGCTTTTTCGTATATATATTTAACACAGCATACAGGCACAAAAAATATAGAAGACGTCGGGTACAAAAATATATCCAGAAAAACAAAGGAAAAAGCAAAACGATTCGCTGTTAGACCATGGGAGAAACTTCACCAGGTAGCACAACATGGCGAGGAGTAGGATCTCCAAAAAACTTCATCTCATCCCAGAGCTCTCTTTAAGCCTCCAAGTCCTCTTTATAGGTTCGAAATCCGGAGTGATCTTGTCTCAAAGGAGTAATTTCCCTCACAGGCTCAGTCTTCTCTTCACCGTCTTCATCACTATACGCTGTTGTGGATTCTTGAAACAAATAGTTGTTCCCTTTATCAAAACCAGCAACCATACCACCACCAGTGCTCCTTTCTTTGAAGTCCCCAAGATCCTGTGCACCATCATCGGCCACGTTACTAGTTTCTGCTCCAGCACCATCCTTGGGACCATCTTTCGAATCACCCTCGGAATTATCTTTGGGATCATCTTTGGGATCTCCCTCGGAATATCCCTCGGCATCTCCTGAATTGTCATCATCAGAATCATTATCATCATCATCTCTATCATTTTTGGAGCATGGATCTTCGGGCACGTCCCTTACAACCCCTCTCCTTCGTAATTCATCCCTAGCCAACCTTACAAACACTTCCTGAGGAAGCAAATCCTCGTCGCCTGGGAGTACTGCATCGGCATCATCTGCACCAACGGCCCCATAGGTAGGAGGCTCAATACCAATAGTCCTAAAAAGGGACCGAACATGCCTTCGACAAGCCCTACTCGTAGCCAGGGAGGTAGTCAAGGCGGATTGAGTAAGAAGTTCCTCAACGGCTTGCCCATGTCTTAACTGATGATGAACGAGGGCGAAGCCTGTAACCATATTTATCAAGTCCTCCTGACACTTAAGACGGAAATTTCGCTCAGTGGTCATTTCCTCGGCAATCCTCTCCACATCCTCCGAACGACGCTTACGTTCGAGCTCCAGCTCTCGGGAATGTCTGCCTATGTCGGCAGTATGACGTTGACGTTCCTCGGTCAACTCCTTCGATAATTGCTCTGTTCTCCTCTCAAACTCCAACTTTCGATCCGCTTCAAGCACCAACTGATTGACATCATCATCCCTCGCAGACTCAGCGTCTGCAACTTTCTTTTGTAAGTTGGCCTCGATGCCTGCAAAATAACAGACAAACACAAGTAAAGTTGAGATACCCGACCACACTCTGGAAACACAGCAAGAAAATCAAAACAATTTGACCAGGTTAGTACCCTACTTTCTTTAACAATCATGTACTCAGTAACCTCGTGTTGATTGGTAAAACGAGGTTGGGTAGCTCTTTTTGTAATATCTTCAGAAACCGCTCCTAGTGTAGCAAGTTTTAACCGATATTCATCGACCATTGGGGAAAGGTGGTATTTCGAAGTTCTTGCCTTTGCAAGCTCCATGCTTATATCGTTACAACCCTTCTTCAAACCATCATTCTCCGAAACTAGTTCCTTGTTGACATTCTTCAGAGCTGCCATTTGAACCCTCAAATTTTGATATCCTGCTTTAATTTCCCAATCACCATCTTGTCAGACGAGCTGATAGACTTCTCCTTACGAGCAGAATCTCACTCTTGTGTCAAGCGAACTAAATCTAGTTGGAAAAAAATGCTTTTCTCGAGAAAAATCTCGTTCTTATTCCTCTCTTCCTCAAATAAACGCTCGATTTTCATTCTTCTTCTCTTCTCCTCAGTAAGAAGGTCCTCAGCCTCGAGTCTTTTCTTCTTATAATAATCCTGATCATCCCAGGCTTTATTCCTTTCTTTTACAAGCTTCTCGATTTCAGCTCGATGACTCCCATTACCAGAGGCAGTATGAGAAGGCTTACGACCCTCTCGGGAGTTGCTTAAAGTTAGTTTAGCTTCGCGGAGTTTTTTCTCCCCTTTTTTCTAACTCGCCTTTTTAGAAAGCAGTAAACTTTTTTCAGCATAAAATTACAAGGAACAATACAATCATAAGATAATAATTTCATACCTATCAAATTCTTCCTCTCACGGGCACTGCGAGTCTTTTCGGCAGCAAGCTCTTCTTGCATTTGGAGGAACTTCCGCTCATGGTACTCAGCCTCGCCATACAAGTCGAAGGTATAAGCCAAGAGGCCAGACGCATGGTGATTACCCTGAGAAATATGCAACCAATACTTAGCCAAACCCAAAAATATGACTACTCATACTTCGAAAAAAAATCAACTCACTATTTGAAGCATAGCTAGGTTCTCCTCGTACGACAAAGGCGGATGGCGAATATCATACTCCATTATGAGACAATCACCTCCAACAACATCTCCAAATTTTTTGCAAAACTCAGGGTCCAAAGGGCAACCCAGGGGGTCAGAGGCATGAGAGTCAAAGCGGGACGAAACCTCTATGGAAAAGTCGCTCGGATTATGATTCTCAAAAAGCACCTCCTTAAATCTCTTAGCAGTATATGGTTGAACGTGTTTACCAGCAAAGCTATGAGCAGCCGGAAACTTAGAACTACGAGGGAAACTGATAACTAGATTCTTCAAAGGGTCCATGCTAACGGTCGAGCCATCCCTTCGAGGAAGAAGAAGGTCAACCACGGGAACAATTTTCTTCGAAGATAGGACAGAAGGTTCGGCTGAGGCAGTGTCCGTGGCAGCAGAAACAACCATGGCCGAGGCAGAGGCAGAGGCAGGAGCACTCGGCATAGTAACAATGGCAATCTCCTCGGTAACCTTATTGATAGGTGGCATATCAACAACCTTCGGCGGTAGCGACTCGTCAGCTGCATTCGTCATCTTCTCCTCCAACGGCTTCGTCGATACCTTGCTCTGATTCGGCAAACTTACTTTGGAGGATTTCTTAAACACAAACTTCTTACGAGGCCTAGCAACCTCTGTCTTCTCCTCGAACTCAAAGCCCACCAACTCATTGTTCAGGCACAAATTCCTCGCAGCAACATCATTCCCCTATAGGTGAGGATCCGTCTTTCTCAGGAAACAAATAGAGGCAAGTATTCATACTCCAGAAAAATAAAAAGCATATGTAAAGAGGGTATTTTTTACCTGTTCCATAGTCTCCTCATCTGCTCGAGGACGCTTTAAGCTACTCGAAGCACCAGCAGAAACCCCCTTGCCTTTCCTTAAAACTTAGCGAGACATCTCTTTCTCCTCGTCAGAAAAATGGACAGTAAATAGATGCTGAGTCGATAATTCATGATCTACTTCGAACTGAGTCCGGGGAAAAAAGCGTCGGAGAATTGGACCCTCCAAAAGTACAGGTTCTGAATACCAGTCTTCATCCATGGAGTAGTCAAGAGATCCCGGGATTATATTCACACCCCCCTTCACGATACGAAAACTAACGCCCCAAGGGGCAAACTCATTATCTAGCGTCAAAAATGGCTCGTTTGATGAAAGAATTTATCGGCGGTAAAATAAAACCTCGTCGTAGAGCCAGCTTCGGAGTTATCTTTGGAACGAGAATCCCACTGGTTGATAAGATGAATTGAACTGCAAGTAAGCTGCATTATTCCTCGAGGGCTAGGAAGAGAACAGAGAATCTCGAGAAACAAAGGGTAGGAGGACCGATAGAAAGGAGGAATCAACCGAGCAAAAATCTGATAGAAGGTAACCAAGAGTCTATCCTCGTTGCACTTGAACTCCTCAACCAGTTCTGGAGTCAGCCCGCTACCAGGGGCACCAACAACTTTTATATCAAATAATCTGACTTAAAGCCTAAATCCTTCATCATCGAGATAA
>JAJJMA010341325.1:0-19622 GCA_023529015.1 Papaver nudicaule
ACTATAAGGGTTTTGTGAAGACTTAATTCTTTTGTCTTCTTTCCACAGTATCTCTTGTTGTTCTTCCTGATTATCGTCATCTTCACTGTCTCCAATATTAAGAACAGAACTTTTTTTGGGAGTAAAGCCAATAAATCCTTCATGTTGCAGGGTTTTCTTAATCTTTTGCATAACTTCGTCAGGAATATCATCTTTGTGTACAAACTGATGCTTTGTATCAGATGACAGAGTTTGCTTCTTTGCTTCAACCATGAGTTTTAAGGTTTCTTCATCTTCCAATTTAACAGCTGTTGCAAATTTTTCAAGAATAAGGTGGATATCTTGAACTTGCCTCTCAGTTTTCGTCGATAGCGTATCAATCTTTTCTGTTAACATTGCATTGTTTGTATTAATATCTTTAGAAAGAGATTCAATACTTGTTTGTATGGATGTGGTAAGCTGTTTGATTGCAGTTTCAAAAGCCTCTTGAGAGATGTTGCCTGCCATTGAAACAAGAATTTTTCTTCTTTTTTTTTTTTGATAGGGGTTACGGAAGCTAGAAAACAGGATCAAGTAATAGGTGAAAGAGAAAATTATTCTAATAACCCTAATAATTTCGGTCATTATTATAAAAACCCTGGGGTTTTTATAATAATATTGCAATTTATCCGGAAGACCCTAGAAACTAATATAATTGCAAGATTACTATTATATCCTCCGCAATATAAACAAAAGCAGCCGTAACTACTCATTTATTTTCATTTCTCTTCCACATCTCTCTCTCTTCCCGATCTGAAAATGAAAGAAAAAGCGGATCTCGATTCTCCAATCTCGATTTCTCTTAATAGGAAATCGTTTTTTAGGGTTTTGATTACAGATTTTGATCCCAAAACAACCGAAACAAACAGATCTAGATACTCCAAAACAACCAGATCGTTTTTTAGGGTTTTACTTTTTGATTTAGGGATATACAATGAAGAAATCAAGTCAATTTGAAGAACCAAAGGAAGAGATCGACTCTCGTGAGGAATCCGAGAGTGAAGAACAAGCAATAACCGTTACAAAGAAAAAACCTAGCAAAGGTACTGATTTCTTTCTCTTTTTTTTCTTATTAGTTTGTTGTCTTTATTCATGGATTAGTTTGTTTTATTTGTTTTTTTTCGGAATTGTTCATGTGTTCTTCACATCTGATCTGAGTGTATTTTTTTTTTATTTTTTTGGAATTGTTCATGTGTTCTTCACATCTGATCTGAATGTATTTATTTGTTTTTTTTCCCGGAATTGTTCATGTGTTCTTCACACTGATCTGAGTGTATTTTTTTTATTTTTTTTGGAATTGTTCATGTGTTCTTCACATTTGATCTGAGTGTATTTATTTGTTTTTTTTTTGAATTGTTCATGTGTTCTTCACATCTGATCTGAATGTTTTTTTTTTTTTTTTTTTTGGAATAGTTCATGTGTTCTTCACATTTGTTAGCTGTAGCTCAGGGTTCCAAAAAATTAGATGTGCATACTGTCTTCACATCTGTTAGCTGTAGCTCAGGGTTCCAAAAAATTAGATGCGCATACTGTCTTCACATATGTTAGCTGTAGCCCAGGGTTCCAAAAAATTAGATGTGCATACTGTCTTCACATCTGATCTGAGTGTATTTTTTTTTTTTTTTTTGGAATTGTTCATGTGTTCTTCACATATGATCTGAGTGTATTTTTTTTTTTTGGAATTGTTCATGCGTTCTTCACATCTGATCTGAATGTATTTATTTGGTTTTTTTTTATGAATAGTTCATTATTTCTTCACATTATAATCTCCTAAAATTAAGATTGTAGTCTCGGCTATTCATGAAAGTGTAGGTTGTAGTGTTTGTGCATAGTGTCTTCACTTCAAAAGTTTATAGTGGTTGTAATATTTGTACTGGTGTGCAGATTGTCTTCACATTAAAATCTCCTAAATTTAAGATTTTAGTCTTGTTATCCATGAAACTGTAGGTTGTAGTGTTTGTGCATATTGTCTTCACATCAAAAGACTGTTTAGTGATTGTAGTGTTTATAGTGGTTACTAATATTTTATTTAGGAGATGTAATGTGCATATTGTCTTCACTAAGTTTCAACTATCCATTTCGCCGTGAAAGAGTTGATTGTAGTGCAACTAGTGTTTGTGCATACTGTCTTCACATCAAAAAGTTTTTTGTAGTGTTTGATTGTAGTGTGCTTGGGTAAGTATTGAAGGTGTAATAATATTTGATTGTATGGTTTTAGGCTGTGCAGATCCCCTGCACATCAAGTTTTGTTGAGTTGTAGACTGTGCAGACCCCCTGCACATCTAGTTTTGTTCAGTTGTGTGTAATTTATATACCGTGCAATATGTATCCTTGGTGATTGTACATATGAGCTCCTGAAAGATTGAAATTTATTAGTCTTTATTATAAAAACCCTGAGGTTTTTATGATAATATTGAAATTTACTCGGAAGACCCTGAAAACTAATGTAACCTCAAGATTACGGTTATACCCTCCATAATATAAACAAAAGCAGCCGTAACTACTCTCCATAATATACTCTTATGTAGATATGAGTACCTTGATTATATGGTTTTAGGCTGTGCAGATCCCCTGCACATCTAGTTTTGTTCAGTTGTAGACTGTGCAGACCTCCTGCACATCTAGTTTTGTTCAGTTGTAGACTGTGCAGACCTCCTGCACATCTAGTTTTGTTCAGTTGTAGACTGTGCAGAACTCCTGCACATCTAGTTTTGTTGAGTTGTAGACTGTGCAGACCCCCTGCACATCAAGTTTTGTTCAGTTGTGTGTAATTTATATACCCTGCAATATGTATTCTTGGTGATTGTACATATGAGCTCCTGAAAAAGATTGGAATTTTACTCAATTTTTCTTATATTTTCTTATGTAGATATGAGTACCTTGAAATATTGTCATGCTCAGAAGTGAAGATTCACACCGGAATTATACATTGACCACGCCGTAGTGAAAATGCTCAGAGATGGAATATGCTGCGAAGTCTTATCTCTCAAAGCAGGATAAGGAACATGGCTTCTGTCTGAGCTCGTTAACTGGAAATCTGAAGAGCGTTAACATCATTTTGCATTGTGTTTTGTCATTCATTTGTATATAATGTTGTTGTTCATCTTTGATACTATTTGTAAACTTATTGGTCTATAGATAATTAACGATAAGAAAGATTGCAATTATTTTCATGAGTGTAACTATTATCTGCTCTTCTTCTTGCACTTGAATACATATGAAATGGGATCAGTACAAGGTCAAAAAACCCATCTGGGTGCATAACATCTGTACATTAAAAAATTTGTACGTAACATCATTTATTCACAACAATTTGACCAAAAAAACAAGCTTTCCACCAAAAACAAAATCCAAATAATCAGCACAATTGTGACATTGTCGAAGCACAATTAAAACAAACTCTTTCTATCTCCTCTAGACATAGAAGAACCATCAACAGAATTAGATGTGAATATATTCTTCACATCTATTAGTTGTAGCTTAGAGTTCCAAAAAATTAGATGTGAATATAATCTTCACATCTATTAGCTGTAGCTTAGAGTTCCACAAAATTAGATTTGAATATATTCTTCACATCTATTAGCTGTAGCTTAGAGTTCCAAAAAATTGGATGTGCATACTGTCTTCACATCTGTTAGCTGTAGCTCAGAGTTCCAAAAATTGGATGTGCATACTGTCTTCACATCTGTTAGTTGTAGCTCAGAGTTCCAAAAATTAGATGTGCATACTGTCTTCACATCTGTTAGTTGTAGCTCAGAGTTCCAAAAAATTAGATGTGAATAAATCCACTTGTAAATTAGATGTGTATATTGTCTTCACATCTGTTAGCTGTAGCTTAGAGTTCCAGAATCATAGAAGAAAGAACCATCAACATAATTTCTATGTCTAGGTCTCATGTCTTTCAGAAACCATGAAATAAGGTTTAATAAATTACCAAAAAAAGGTGACATACCCACATCCAAAGCTACAAGATCATATTCCAAATCCACTCGACTCATAGATCTATGCAGGTCAAACAACTTTTCCACATCCTCTTGGATGCATGGAGGTACAAAAATTGTTGGAGGTTTTAAGCTGTAAAGGCCACGAGTTGCAACATACATCGGAAGCCCACCCTAAAATCATGTAACAAATTACTCATTCTGGATCAATACAGGATGGCTCCAAAAAGCAACTTAACGAGTCTAAAAACTCAAAACTCGAGCTAAATAACACAAAACAATTATCCAAGTTTTATCTACAGACCTACTTTTGAGAAACTAACCTCTTATGCAAAAGGTTTTCTTCTTTTTAATTATCAATGTGTTGGATACTGATTACAGTTACACATAATCAACACTCAGAGATGATTCGTTAAACCAGCAGGTAGTACAGTACTTATCAACTTTCACGAATTACAAATGCTGAATGTTGATGTGGTCTAGTGTGATATTTCTTAAACTCTATTGAACAGTAGTCTATCAAATGGATCTGAAATTAGATCTAGGTCTTCAGGGATCAGGAAATTTACCTCATAATGTGTTCTTCTATGATTGAGAAATTGATATTACACCCAATTTTTGAACTGCAAATCAGAAATCAGATTCAAATGAATCAAAAAGTTCAAATTACGGATCCAAAATTGTCAATCTCCATCTAGGGAAGCAAAAATCAAAGGATAATGAGCGCCGAGCCATGAGTGAACACAATTCAGAATTGAAGAAACGAGAAATGAGATTGATTGATAAAGATTTTTCCATTTTTGTTTAAGAGACAGGGAGAAACTTAAGAAGAAGAGGCGAGGTTAATTTGGCCATTAAATTTTTTTAATTTGATGACATCAGGTTTCAAATTACTCGTTTAACCCTCTATATTATCCATTAAACCTTCCGGCTCAGTTGGGCTTGAAAAAAAAATCGGTCCCCTCGAGCCCAGGGTCAAGAGAGTAAGGGAGAGTGAGGGGAGGGTTAAACGCCAAATTTCCAGTAGGTGAAAACCTAAAACTAAGCGGATGATACCAATTGATGTGGTATAGGTAACAGAAAGCAAAACAGAGTTTGCTGGAAGAAAGAAAGCAGAGAACTCGAGAGAGAAGAAGAAGAAGAAACAGAGAAGGATAGTTGAGTTTTAATAATTCTTGATTGATAATAAGATGTCTAATACAAGAATATAGCTAGCCTTTATATAGGCATTGAACAAATAGTTAAACTAGGAAACATAATACGAAGAGGAAATCAAAAGAGTTCTAAAAATAAGAAGAACATAAACTAGGAAATTGTAGAGGTTAAGCCTCTAAGCGGAATCTTCTGGAACATGTACATGCCCTGCATCAGGGTTTCTCTTATCTTTGACAGTGATAGGTACATACCATTCCTTGACATCGCAGTTTTTCATGATGGGGATTTCTTTTGCGTAGAGAATAAAGGAACTTTTGGAGTTTTTAGTTTAAAGGATAATAGTTGGAAAGTTTTTGAGAAACCCCATGACGAGCTGTTTTATTGTATTGATTGTTCTCCAAGTTTCTTAGTAGATTGTGGCGGAGATCTTTTAGTAGTGAAGTTAGCACGTGACGAGAAGCTCGACGGGTGAATTTCTCTGAGATGGAATGGGTTAAGGTTGAGAGCTTGGGAGAGCATACATTATTCGTGAGCCACACCTCATGTGTATCTGCAGTTGCTCCGAATAGTTACATGAAGAACAAAATCTATTTCCCAAGATTAAATACGAAAGACGGAGGGATTGTATTCTATTCACTTGAAACATGCAGTTATCACACTTTTGGGAAATTGGGAGTCAGTATTCTGCAGAAAATTTAGATAACACAGAAGGATGGTTTAGGAACTGCACTTGGATTGAACCTAATAGGTCGATATCCTCTGCTGAGGAGCTCGACTGGCTAAAGACACTTTCTTGAGTAAGTAATAGTTTTCTCTCCTTAACGTAACTAAAGTTTATTTTTGACTTCATTTAGTAGTTTCAGCTCGTAATTTGTTCTAATCATTTTCCTTCTACACTGCATTAAACTTTAATTGATGTTGCCACTAACCGTGCTATTCCAACTGTTGTTCTAAGTTCTAACCCATTTGACAATACCCAATAGCGCCGATCAGATTCCGATTTTGAGTTGCACCCTTTCATTATCTTTTGGAAATTTAGTCCTGGCCCCTGGGTCTCGTTTCATTTGTCTATTTTATATTTTATGCTTTCGGTTGGTACTATTGGCTGGCCGCTAGCAATAGGCTTCTTGTGCAATGGGATTATTTTATCCAATGCGATGTCTCTAATGATCCTAGTGCTTGTCCAATTTGCGATTCTTTCTCTTTTTTGGTGCTTTAATAAAGTATCATTAAGAACAGAAAAGAAATGATTAATTTGCTAGTGCTTGTCCAATTCTCAAAAGGAAAAGTAACGGAAAGATTAATCCAACCCACTGACACACCAAATTGTAGTCCCTTATAGGCGCAGCTTTATCTGGACAAGTTGAGTGCACGTACGTTGCACGTCGGCAAAATGCCTTTTTTATTCGTATTTCCCATTTTTGGCATTGTAGGTTTAATAAGCACAAATTTCTTCATCTACCTTGTCCATAATATTTGGAATTACAAATAATTCGACTTTTGTGAACTTCAAATTTAACCTTGTAAAGGTTAATTACGAAGGCAGACCGATATGAAGGGCTTTTATTTAATTTCCTCTTTTATATTTTATGCTTTCGGTTGGTACTATTGGCTGGCCGCTAGCAATAGGCTTCTTGTTTCTGTTTGTTTTTCTCTCTCTCTTTCGCGATTTAGGTAGGGTAATGAATTGGTTTAGGGTATAATAGTAAAACCAATGGTCGTATTGACTAGTCAACTAACCTAGATGGAAAACAAACAGAAAGGGCACTTTAGAAAATTGAAATATTTCGGGAGCACTTTTTCTTAGCATTTCTCAAACCAAGGATACTTTATCAAAAATCCCTTATTTTATCCAATGCGATGTCTCTAATGATCCTAGTGCTTGTCCAATTTGCGATTCTTTCTCTTTTTTGGTGCTTTAATAAAGTATCATTAAGAACAGAAAAGAAATGATTAATTTGCTAGTGCTTGTCCAATTCTCAAAAGGAAAAGTAACGGAAAGATTAATCCAACCCACTGACACACCAAAGCGTAGTCCCTTTATAGCAGCCTTATCTGGATAAGTGCATTTCAAAACTCTGATTATTTCTTATGTTAATCAAAAAACTCATTGCATATTGAAAGTGCAATGGATGAAACACTTTCTTTAACAGATCTCTTAGGAAAATCATGCTCACTGAACTCAGAAGCTGATGATAATAGCAATATGTTGCTTCCGAATACATCATCAATAGCTGTGGCTAACAGTACAGATATTCTAATTCAGATTCTCTTGTGCTTACCTGTGAAATCACTTTGTGCGTTCAAATCAGTGTCAAAACAATGGCTTTCTCTCATCTCTGATTCGTCTTTTAGTCAAAAACATAGCGTTCGAAACTACCACTGCACCACCCCTGGATTGTTGTTAGAAAAGGGTTATTTTCCATCTATAGAAAAACGGCCTCAATTTGTTATCCTCGACAAGGCAAGCACCACCGTCCCAGTGTCCAATACTGGAATGAGTACAAAGATTAAACAATCCTGCAATGGTCTTCTTCTTTGTCGCAATTACAACAGTCAAGAGAAATCAAAATACTCCATCTGCAATCCAACCACAAACCATCACAAACTTCTTCCTCTGCTGCCATTACCTAACCGAAATGACCCACACAATAGCAGTTTTAGTATAGCTTTTGATCCACTTAGTTCCCCTAACTATAGAGTTATTTGTATTCAACCCAACGGGTTCAATAAGTTACCATCTCATTCTAAAAATGAGAGATGGCTTAATGGGATTTATATATACTCTTCAGATACAAATTCTTGGAGCTTCTCCGGAGATTATGGTTCTTATGTTCATGGACTCCTTACAAAATGTCCGGGTGTCTTCTGGAATGGTTCACTGCACTGGATCTTTAGAGGAGGAGGAGAGCATTCATTATACTTTGACATCGATCGAGGGCTACTGAAGACGATGCCCATGCCACCATTCGCTGATGAGTATTACTGTGAAAGGATAATCGAATACTTTGGTGCGTGTAAAGGACACTTGTATCTTATACAAATTCCAAGTGCAACTTCAATGAAGAGACGATTTGATATCTTGGAGATGGAGACTGATCACAGTGGATGGGTTATGAAGTATCATGTTAATCTTGATGGTTTAGCAAAGGAATTCCCTCGTATGTATGGGTACCGTGAATGGACTGATGCACTGTTCCATTTCTCTGTTTTGTTTATTGAAGAGGATGGACACGAGTCTGCAAAGATGATTATGCAAATACCAGATGATAAGTTTATCTGTTATAATCTCAAAGATATGAGCTTCAAGATTATTCATGATTTAGTAGGGTTCGAATCCGATAAAACCATTACATTTAAGTTTTGCGAAAGTTTCCCATTCATCAATTCCCTTGCTAGTGTTTGAGTTGGATTTTGAAATTGTTTCTCTTCTTTCTTTTGTATTAATTTCTCAATTTCGACAGCTTCGTTGATTTGCGTTTGATAATGTACTGCATATGGTTTCAAGTTTCAGCATATTATGATTCATAAGTCGGTGTCTCGACTGTGCATTCTGTTAAGATATGATCGTATATATTATACGATCTTAATAAGTCGTGTAGATATGAGTAGTTATTGCGTATATATGTATGGTTATAGCGTATAGATTTCCTGCTGTATGTGTCATAGATATTGTTAGGCGTATCTTCTAGTTGCCTTATCTAACTCTGTAAACCTTGTATAAATCAGGCCTTTGCCTATCAATGAGAACTACACAAGTTATTCTCTCAACACAGTAGAACTCTCGATGTTCATGTTTAACATGGCATCAGAGCTAGGAAAGATCTAACAACCCAGTTTCCGCTGCAATACAATCAAAAGAAAACATCAGTCATTGTTTCCTAAACAAATCAGTTATTCATCAAAGTGTAAACCCTAAAACCAGAAACATAGCAGTCATGTCAAGAGAAGATTTTCAACCTATCACTGTTCGATTGGATGGAACTAACTACAATCACTGGTCCTTTCTCATGAGGAGTTTTCTTAAAGGAAAAAGCATGTGGAAGTATGTAGATGGTACAGAAAAATACCCTACAGCAAGCAGTTCTATTAGCACAGCAGTTGACGGCAAAGAGAAGGAAACAAAATCAAAGGATCCGAAAGAAGAATGGGAGATTAACAATCACAAGATACTCTCTTGGATTGGAAACACAGTTATTCCTTCCATAAGTATGCAACTCACCAGCTTTGAGGTAGCCAAAGATGCATGGGATTTTCTGTCAAAAAGGTACACTCAAATCAACTTTGCTCAGAGATACAAACTTGAACAAGATATTAGAACCATGAAACAATCACTTGATCAATCTGTGTCTGACTTTCATTCTGAGATGTGTTTAATCTGGAATCAATTAGCACTTATGGAACCAGTATGGACCGTAGACTTGGAACTGTGGCAGAAATATAGAGAAGAAACACGTCTAGTTCAGTTTCTGATGGCATTGCGTGATGAGTTTGAGTCACTAAGGGCATCTATTCTTCATCGTTCACCTCTTCCAACTGTGGAAGTTGCTCTCTCTGAACTTATTACAGAAGAAACAAGGAAAAGAATCACACCAGAGATATCAGGAGTGTTTGCTATGCCCTCACGTCCCAATTCAAACTTTTCAAGAAATCCCAATGATAATGCACCACGTGATATGTCTCAAGTTCAGTGTCACAATTGCAAAGGGTTTGGTCACATTGCAAGGAACTGCAATCTTCCACCTGCTAATTCATCATCAACTGCAACAATACCAGACACACCTACAACTCAGTGTGGATATTGCAAAGAATTTGGTCATTCATCCAGATTCTGTATATCACCTACATCAAGAAACATGAGGAGAATCAATGGTAATGGAGGAAACAAATTTGGTACACAAACCAGATTTACTGCAGCTCCAGCCAATTCATCTGCATTAGCTGTATCTTCTGGAGGTGGTGGATCAATTGCTCCTACACCAAATCTTGCTGATATACAAGAAATGATCAAACAAGCACTGTCAATTGGTAACAATTCCACAGCTGCATCTGCATTCTCTGCTTCACCAGGTATTTATTCAACTGGATGGTTTCTGGATTCAGATGCATCAAACCATATGACCTTTAACTCAAAGTTCTTTGAAATACTTCATCCTATAGTCACTCCTAAGATTCATACTGCTGATGGAACAACAGTGACTGCAAGTCATATTGGTTTAGTCAACAACTTGAATAATCTTCGTGTACCAGATGTGTTTCTTGTACCAAACATTACAATGAATCTTATCTCAGCTGGTCAATTATGTGATCAAGGATATAACACCTTTCTCTTCTCATTTGGTTGTGCTATACAGGATCTCAAAACCGGGAGGCTAGTTGGGATAGGGCGTAGAGTTGGTCGATTGTATCTCCTTCAATCTCTTGTCATTCCAGCTGAACCCAAAATCCATGTAGCAGCTGCTACTTCCACTGCATCAGTTTTCGTATCTCCATTCATGTCTTGGCACTCTAGATTAGGCCATGTTTCTTTCTCTCGTCTATCTTATATGATCAATAAAGGTTTACTAGGAGACACTCAAATAGAAAAGGAACCCAATTGCATCTCATGTAAACTTGCTAAGCAACCAGCACTTTCTCTTTTAATATCAGTACCACTGTCTCAAAGGAACCTTTTGAACTTATTCATTCAGATGTTTGGGGTAAATCGCCTGTTACCTCAAAAGGTGGAGCATTGTACTATGTTAGTTTTATTGATGACTTCTCCCGTTACACTTGGGTCTATTTGTTTTCATCAAGAGCTGAGTTTCTCAAAATTTATGTTGATTTCATTACAATGGTCAAAACTCAATTTTCCAAAGCAGTCAAAACATTCCGTGCAGATCAAGGGGGGGAGTACATATCTATTCCTTTTCGTGAATTCCTTAAAACTCAAGGCACTATTCTTCAACTTTCTTGCACTGAAACTCCGGAACAAAACGGGGTTGCAGAAAGAAAACACTGCCACATCATAGAAACAGCCAGAACTCAGTTAATCTCAGCATCAGTTCCTACCAATTTTTGGGGTGAATCTGTTCTCACAGCAGTGTACACAATCAATCGTGTGCCAACATCAGTTATTGGTGGTATATCTCCCTATGAGTGTCTTTATGGAATCAAACCTGACTACTCTGAGCTCAAAACATTTGGGTCAACATGCTTTGTCCTCCTACCTGAACGAGAAAGAAACAAACTTAGTCAGAAGAATGCCATATGTGTTTTCCTGGGATATGGAATTGAACAAAAGGGATATCGTTGCAATGATCCAGTTAGTCGCAAACTACGTGTCTCTCGTTATGTTACCTTCTGGGAAAAGATCCCATTTTGGTCTCTTCCAAATAGTAAGGCATCAACCCTTGAAAGATTTACATATTTAGATCCCTTTTCATTAGAAAACACTAGCCCTTCAACATAGACAATAGTGAATTCCGAGAATCCTGACAACACTAAGGATTCCACATTCATCCATGAAGAACTCGACCACTCTACGACTCAACCTGACAATGCAGCTCTGGAACGAGATTCTGATCCTGAAGAAAATATATTGCCACCTCGTAACCGAAGACCACCAGCTAAGTATGCAGACTATCATTGTTCATTGTCTTCTGTCTTGTCCTTTTATGAACCAAAAACATACAGAGAAGCAGCAGCCATTCCTGAATGGCAGGATTCTATGGTTGATGAGTTAGATGCTCATGCAGAGGCAGGGACATGGGAAATGGTGGACCTTCCTCCTGGCAAATCAGTGATTGGAAGCAGATGGATCTATAAAGTTAAGACAAAGTCCGATGGAGAATTTGAAAGACGTAAATCACGAGTTGTTGCAAAAGGCTTTACACAAGAATATGGAGTTGATTATGAAGAAACATTTGCACCAGTGGCTAGGATGGTTACAGTTCGTACATTACTTGTTGTTGCTGCAGCACGACAGTGGGGGCTTCATCAAATGGACGTGAAAAACGCTTTTCTTCATGGAGAATTACAAGAGGAAGTGTACATGCAACCTCCTCCTGGTTTGCCTCATGGTCCAAATCAAGTTTGCAAGCTCCGTAGAGCATTGTATGGTCTCAAACAGGCACCTCGTGCTTGGTTTGAGAAGTTTAGCAGTGCAATTCTTCAGTATGGTTATACTCAAAGTCTATATGATTCAGCTATGTTCATCAAATCATCAACCAAAGGTATTGTTATCCTTCTCTTGTATGTTGACGACATGGTTATTACTGGAAGTGACACACAAGGTATTATTGATCTCAAATCATATCTCAGTGACTGCTTTAAGATGAAAGATCTTGGACCTCTAAGTTATTTTCTTGGCATTGAGGTTGGCACATCCTCAACTGGTTACTTCGTTTCTCAAGTAAAGTATGCATCAGAAATTATACAACGTGCAGGGCTGTCTGACAACAAGGTAGCTGATACACCTCTTGAAATGAACGTGAAATACAGCCCTACAGATGGGACTTTATTGTCCAATCCAACATTATATCATCAGCTGGTAGGAAGCCTTAATTATCTGACTATTACAAGACCAGACATCAGCCATGCAGTTCACATAGTCAGTCAGTTTATGTCTGCTCCAAGGTCTGTTCATTATGCAGCTGTTCTCAGAATTCTAAGATATATCAAGGGGACCTTGTATCAAGGTTTGTGTTTCTCATCCAAGTCTGATCTTACTCTTCGAGCTTACTCTGATTCGGATTGGGCTGGAGATATTACAGATAGAAAATCCATCACTGGGTATTGTGTATTCTTGGGAGACTCATTGATCTCATGGAGAAGTAAGAAGCAAAGTGTGGTTTCTCGCTCTAGTGCTGAAGCTGAATATAGAGCTCTTGCTCATACCACTTCTGAACTTGTTTGGCTGCAATGGCTCCTTAGTGATATGGGAGTTCAAATGTCTGCACCCACACCTCTGTTCTGTGATAACAAAGCTGCAATTCAGATTACACATAATGATGTTTTTCATGAACGCACGAAGCACATTGAGATCGATTGTCATTTTACTCGACATCATTTCAAGAAGGGTACAATCGTTCTTCCGCACGTCAAATCAGAATTTCAAGTAGCTGACCTGTTCACCAAGACTCACTCTGCTGCTCGTCTTCGATTCTTGATTTCCAGACTCAAGATGTGTACTCCACCACCTTGAGTCTGAGGGGGAGTGTTAAGATATGATCGTATATATTATACGATCTTAATAAGTTGTGTAGATATGAGTAGTTTTTGCGTATATATGTATGGTTATAGCGTATAGATTTCCTGCTGTATGTGTCATAGATATTGTTAGGCGTATCTTCTAGTTGCCTTATCTAACTCTGTAAACCTTGTATAAATCAGGCCTTTGCCTATCAATGAGAACTACACAAGTTATTCTCTCAACACAGTAGAACTCTCGGTGTCCATGTTTATCACATTCCACATAGTGGAAGTTTTGAGTAGGAATCCCTATAATCATCACAAGTGTACTATAGTGCGGGTTTCAGACGTCTCAAGAAGAAGCGCCTATACGAACAATTATTTTGCGCCATGATTATCTTATCTAATCCCAACAAAAACTAGTTGAAAATCCCAAGTACATGAAAAATCCCTCCAAATCTTCAGGTCACCCTTCGTATGCTACTGGTCGACTGAGAGTTTTAGTTTGAAAGAAAATTAAACTTCTTATCGATCAAGGTGAGGCAAAATTGCAGACATATATATTCGAGCTTATCATCTAAGAAGCTTGTTAGTTTATATAACCAAGTTTGAGGTGGAGGTTAACGCTATTACTACTCAAACTAACCACGCTACGAGCATGCTTTATAACAGCAGTCGGCAGCGCCTAACACCCACTGCATGCAGCATTTCTCATCCTTGGTAAAATCTGTGTTAAAGTTGAATCCGGCAGTCCAAGTAACGTTACCCTTGGTGTTTGCGCTGTGTCTTTAAGTTTACAAGCACGCTACCCGGTGCATACGCACCGGAAGTTCCTAAAGTGTCTAAAACGTTGGCCGTTGAATAGATTTCGCATTTTGCTAAGCGATTTAGATTATGCTTTGATGCTTCAGCTGATGGTAGTTTGTGCACCAAAGTACCGTCAATCCGTAATATAGTGTAGCAACAAATCATCAAAACAGAAACCAAGTAGCCTTTGTTGATGCGTCATCGGTTTACAGTATGGAGTATTCTGTCACAATGTTTGCTTCTAAGTGCAAACCCAAGAACCCTTCTCAGGCTCAGCGAATACTGATTTTCACCCAATCTTCCGTTTGTAATGAATCATCCACTGAGCGTAAGAAGTGTTGTCGCATTTCTCATCCGGCAGCCCAAGTAACGTCACCCTTGGTGTTTGCGCTGTGTCTTTAAATTTATATCGAAACTTTCCGTGGAACATCTTCTCAAATTCCAAATCTATGAATTTATTGTTTCCAAATTAAATCATAGTTCTATAGTTGACATTTTTCCTTTCTTCACCTTTGGAACAAGCAAGATTTGCACGTCACTTATATATGTATTCACTACACCATTTGGGAGATTTCCAACATACTATAAGTGCTGCTAAAAATTCAGTTTGATTTATTACAACACAAATACAATGTTAAGAATACTATGTTGCATTTGTGTTGCAAGATTTTAGCAGCACTTTATTATAGTTGTTTTAATTAATTAAAACAACACAATGGTTGTGTTGCTTTAATTCAGCAACACTTCTTTCAATTTACCCTGAAACGACATGTATCACCGAGCTGGCAAACACGTAGCAGCGCCTGCCAACAATGCACGACACGCGTTAAAGAGCTGACCAACTAATTAACGACACGTGTCGGAGAGTTATCCAACAAATGGACGACATGTGTGAACCAGCTGGCCAATAAACGGATAACACGTGTCAGCAAGCTGGCCAATTAACGGACAACATGTGTCATCGATCTGATCAATAAATGGATGACACGTGTCAACGAGCTAACCAATAAACGAACGATACGTGTCAGCGAGCTGGCCAATAAACGGATGACACGTGTCACTGAGTTATCCAATAAATAGAAGACACGTGTCATTTCGGTCACCTGAAAGTGGCATTCCGGCATATGACGGTGACGGATTCTGGTCACCTGAATTTGCCAGATTCTGGTCACCTGAATGTGACAGATTCTGGTTACCTGAAACTGAAATTCACTAAAATTTAAAAAAACTGCAACTCAATTCATAAATTTGCAAATTCTCATTTCAAAAGTGGTTCAAAACCATTTACAATGCAAACTGTTTATATGGTTCAATACCATTCAACAAACAAGAAGACTACCAACGTATTAAGATCCTAACCAACTTACAACACCTTGCCATTCATCACATTTGAGTTACATAGGTATCCACCACCAGTAGCACATAATCCAGCGACAACACCTTGCCATTCCAATTGTTATTGGATGCCTTCCATTCCATCATCAATCTCTTACTTCTCAGTTCTGCCCCATGTCTTCAGTCCAAATGTTGCACCACGGTCATAAACCTAGTACATTCAACAAAACCCAAATGAAGTCAGTCAAAAACCAACCTAAAAGGTGATAAAATTTTCCAGAGCATAAGCCACTCAGCGAAAAACTAAACTTTGCATCCACTATGAAATGTGGCAAGACTGCAAGAGTAAGTTACTAACCCAAGACTTGGGTTGCTGTAATCCGTTTCTTAGGGTCTTGTGTTAACGTCTTTTTGATGAGATCCTTTGCAGACTCAAATATTCCCTTTTCAGTTTCTGCAGTCAATTAACAAACGAGCAAAACATCGGCTAGTTCTGTTCCACCCTGGTAGAATCCCAATTTCGCAGAAAAGCATGTAAGAAAAATTATGCAAAAGTAAGAGATTACCAGCCCAAAATGGAGGTACCCCACTTAAGAGAATGTGTAAAATGACCACAGCACTCCAAACATCTATTTCCTTTTCATAGTGTCGACGCAGTACTTCTGGAGCTACATAATAAGCGCTTCCCACAATCTCTCAGTAAACTTTCCCTGGTAACAGAATCATAAGTAGACCTACTTAGTAAAAGAAATTGAGAAGGCAACATATTTTAACAAGTTCCTACAATTGGGAACCTGACACATAGGATGCCGACATTGGATTTTGTGGCTAGCACATGAATCAGATGAAATGACTCTTGTTTTGATATCTATTTGAACTACTTTCTATGCAAAAAAATTCAATCACTTGTGGCTAAACAGTTAGTATGGTTACCAAGTTATTTTCTATGTATCGTCCTCTCCGCAATTGCTGAGGTGCTTTATTGTGCTCAGTGATTGGTGTAGAAGCTAGAATCAAATTTGTCACATGTATTCTTTTGAACCTACAGGCAGAACAAGAACAAAGGAATCAGTTGATGCTCTTTGGTTAAAATGCTTTTATGCATTCTCACAAGTATGTGAACTTCATATCACACGAAACAGATTAAACCAAAACTAGTATCAAGTATAATTATCTAGAACACTTGTAAACTAGTATCAAGTATAATTATCTAGAAACGATGTAGTTTCCACAGGCCTTGAGAGAGAGAAACCAGGATTCATTTTTCATTGAAAACAGAATTTGTCGAGAGAAAGGGTCAAACGCCTTGGCCAATGTTAAGTTGTAGAAATATATAAGGTGAATCCAAGAAGCCTTACCTTCTTTTCTTCTTGAAGAACTTTTTGGACAAGCCTGTACACGGCAGTAATACATAAGTTCTGCACAAGGACAGATAATACATAATTTAGTTAAGACAGGCCTATATGCGGTAGCAATACATAAGTTCTGCACAAGGACAAGTAATACATCAATCTAGCATAAACAATAGAAAAGACAAAAGACAAAAAGGAAAACGGAATGCAATCTGTTAAACACAAAAGACAAGCACAGGAGGGAAAATAGGCTTACTTTTTTTCTGTCTTCGGCATGATTGAAGAACACGGAGAAGCCAATGTAAATGTAGCAGGGCAAAGAAATGCATAAGCCAGGCTCAAGAGCTAGGACAATTCATATGAACATGTTACAACGCCAGGGGACTGAGATGTAGTACCAGTTCCTACACGCATGTAAATGCAGATTCCAATCAGTGTGGCATTAAGTTACAAAAACTACATATACAATGTAGTAAATCATCTAAGCCAAACTAAACCAAAGAATCATAAACACATGAGAATACATACCAAAATCAGATGCGATATATATCGTGTTATTAACTAAATGCACATGAGAACAATCCAAGTGGCAGGACTACCCTCCACTTGGATGATGGATGCAAACAATTCACCCACAAACAATTTAACCATCCAACATCTGGTCGCGCACATTGCGACACACATTTTAAGATGCAGAGAATTCACCCCATCCAACAGATACAGCACCAACACATAAACTAATAGCTATAACTTACTACTAACTGAGTTAAGATGAATGTCATACAATCATATAACTGATCATTCCAATCCCAATAAACAAAAACCTTCCACTGCAGAAACTCACTTTGATGTTGTTCGATTTAGAAACCATTTCTTGTTATGGCTTCAATACAATTCCAGCACCAGCATCTTGCTTTGGCTTCAACACAATCCCAGTTTCTTGAACTTTAGGCAGGTCACTTCAAACAATCTAATTTTCAATTACAGGAGCAAATACGTCAAATTCAAAACAATCATATGACTCAAATCAGTTAATCAGTAGAAACAATGTAATCTCTTAAACACAAAAGACAAGCACTAGATTACCGCATGCGGTGGGGAGGCCGACCGAAGAATAAAACCTTGATGAAAAATCTAAGCTAGAAGGTACAAATACAGTCTTTGCACCGAGTCCCTTATCTTGTCCAAACCATTGACTATTTGGATTTCCGATTGTGAAACTAGGACATGAACTTCACCCAAATAATTCCACCTTCCCTTTTTTATGTATGTATCGATAAATAGTAAATACCCATCCACTTATTTAACCAGGGTCTGCCTTGGTTGAACACAAACCACGTGTTGTAATCCGAATGCAAGTAGACACGTGTTAATAAAACCTAAACTCCTCTATAGATAGAACGAGTTATACTTTTTTCTCTTGTCTGAGAAACAGGTCGGTGTCTGGTCTACTTCTACCATGGTACCAACAGTTACCCAAAATAAAGAAGCTGCCGTGAAAATTAAAAAATTGAGAATAAATCGAGTGCTTGATGATTCTTATGTTGATGAATACAAAGAATGAATGGTGTTCATGGTGGGACTATTACTGATGAGTAGTGAAAACAACCCAGATTTTATGTCAAATCTCAATAAAATTTCTGATACTTTGTCTTTGCTTCGAAGGCCATTTAATTCTCTAATTGGTTTTTGGTACTGGTCAGAATTTACAAGTCTTACCTCATCAACAAACACTGGTAAGTAAGTTTGTTTTTTATTGAGATTTGAATTTGGGATTAAGGCTTTCAATTAAACTGTGAAATTGTGTTTATATTTTCTGGTGAAATATGATGATTATGAGAATCAGAACAGCAAGATATAAAAGCTATTTGAAAATCAAGTAACAAGCTTTATAAACATCAGCAGAAGATTAAGAACATGGATGAGTCGGGTCACCTACCGATCTGGGTCGGATCGCTGATGGGCTAGTTCACTCATTGAGGCTGGGCGGGCGTAAGGTTTGTGGGGTGAAAATAACTTCGTCTTCTTCTTTGATTCTGGGCTGACGGGTTGTTTTCTGGATACGGGTATAATAGAGGTTTACCGAATCGACCCGCGATTTCCATTGATGAACTTCTGGTTTTCAGAAAGTAGAATCTAGTGAATAGTCCACTATTCACTATCTAGTTTAGCCTCTAGTCCAACCCAAAAACCCGTTTAGTCTTTAGTCCAAAATAAAGAAGAAACCGGCGGTTTATGTGTGTGAAGGTTTTCTAAATTCCCGAATTACCCTCTTCTTCTTCATATTCACGAGAGATACAAAGAAAGAGAGTAAAACCGAATGAAAGAAGAAGGAAGAAACCTAATAATGGTAGAGAAAGATAGCAAAGAAGAAGAACAATTTATGCCATGAGATCTCGTTTCTACACTCCATTAATGGCGGTTAGATGATGCGATTTTCAGATCTAGGTTTTTTGCGATGATATAATGAGAGAAACGAGTAATGGTGAAAGATTCGATATGAAGTGAAGGAGAACAAGAAGATTCGAGATGGATTCAGGAAGAAGAACATTGAAAAAGAGAATTCGAGAATAGATTTATGAAGAAGAAGATCAGTACATATAATATGTACTGAGCTCAGTACATAACATTTATGTACTGCACCCACATAATATGTACTGAGCTCAGTACATATGTTATGTACTGTTGAAATTTGACTGTCAATAAACACATACCCACACAGGATTTTAAGCAGTACATAATATGTACTGTTAGTACATATGTTAAGCAGTACATAATATGTACTGCTAGAAATCCCGACTTGGGATATTCTTAAGCAGTACATATTACGTACTGCCAACAA
>JAJJMA010341353.1:0-23291 GCA_023529015.1 Papaver nudicaule
ATTTTCCTCAAGGAGGATCGCTCTTGCATAACTCCCTAATCCAGGAAAATAAACTTAACCAGTATTATGTGTGTTCATATGTCAAGAACCAGCTTCTCGGGATCTGTAGCACTATTCTTGTTCAGCTCTAACAGTGTTGCTTCACGATTTAAGTGGTATTGCAATACTCTCTCCAGGAACCTGACGTCTGCATCTGCTGTGAATGTTTCATACTTCTTTTGGGATCACTTGGACTGGCAACAAACTTTCGGTCATGAAGATTCAGAAAATCCTGCCAGCCTCCTTTGGAACCTTTCATCCGAAGTTGTTGCACAAATTTTACCATATCAACAAAAGCAACATTCTTCGCAGCAGCTAACCTTAAGAGTAGTGTATGTTGTCTCTGTAATTGGTGACATTAATAGTCACTGGAATTGAGGTGCGGAGGGCTTTGTGTCAAATGTAAAACAGGCATAAACTTCCTTCAGCAAGCAATTCACTTGTGAATTGAGGATTACCTACAGACACACCAGTACTGTCAGTTGTCACCCTGCCAGATTAAGCAAAAGCTGAATCAGCAGACGCTATCTCTGCAGTCTGTAGGTCTTTCAGACTTCCTCCCGAAATAAGTTCAGTTTATTTTCACAGTAAAAAACAAAGTTTTGAGGTCTTTGTACATTAATGTATACCTACATAGACAGTTAAAAATGCCTCTAGTACTATTGTAAAGTTGTTCATTGTTAAAAACCATGACCTGAGTCCTGAGCTCGTCTGCACTGCACCCAAATTCCTAACCAGTTGATATATTCAAGACCAACTAATAAAAAAAATACCTGCACTAATGCTATGTCACAAAGACGAGATACCTACTTCTTCACCAGCTCAAAGTTCAACCATGACTTGGGCAGTTGGGATCAATTGAATGCATCCGGCAACTAAAGATATCAGAAACTACAATAAATTGCTTGCACCGGCTAAAACTGAACTATAGATTTAAGCTTAAGAGTGGGCACAATTGATCGGAGTTGCTCAAATCTGTAGTTAGTTTTGAATTGATGCAGCTGCTGGAACAAACTCTTATACAAGTAGGCCATTATCAGCCGATTGGATGGATTTATGACAATTACAATGGGCTGATTCACGCTGCAGATGGCTAAAAACCTTGTAAGTAGTGATTAACTAGATTGAAACAGTACCAAATCAAAGATTCTATGTTTGCTATCATGAACTAATATTTAGACCACCCCTAGGAAGATGCTAAGTAGATTTGATGACCGTACAAAATTAGAATTCTATGTTTCTAATGTACACCGACCGATATTTACACTATGGCAGTACAAACAAAAGTGAACCAATCATAGGACACCTTAAAATCTACTCGTTTTACCTCCTGATGGAAAAAAAAAAACCTCAAATCCTGGTTTTAAACTTTTTACAGCCTTTGAATATAAAGCACCAGCTTGCAGATGAGATGAGCATACAGCTCATAAAACCTAACATTAAATTCTACCTGTTCAACACGTACAATGAGTCAATGACGACTAGTAATACAGGATTGAATTACCAAGTCTGACAAAGTTCCACAGATGGACAAACCCTAGAAATGGGTTGGATACCCCTACTATTATATATAAGCCCTATCTAAGGTTAAAACAAGAAACCTAGGGAAGTAAGGAAGATCATTACTGATTGCTATCATTTTGTTAACATGAGAATCTCACTCAAATGAGCTTAACTTATTGTGTTTGGCATCCACGCCATCTCTGGCAAGTTCTTTGGCTTCATCAACATCAACAATGGTAGCATCATCATCGGAAGCCGCTTCATTGGTATCTGTTCACTAGTCAAGAAGAGAATGAAAATATGACATCAACAGAACAGATATAAAAACGACTAGACATGGGAAATGGATCAAACTATTACTAAAATGTCAGTGTCTAGGAAAATGTTAAATATATGAAAAAGAGAGTTGTAGTCCACTGTAAATATTGTCCAAGGACGATAGAATAATTACCTTCAAAACTGAAGGGAATATGACCACGTTTCCCTTGGTTCTCCCGTGTCATCCAGCAAAATATGGAAGTTCTAAAAATTGCAATAGGGACACTGTTTGAGGGTTTCTCGATTGCCCTACAAAACAAAAAACACTTAAAGAAACGTAATAGGAGAGCATGTACTGTATATTGTATTCATTTAATTAACGATTAGAAACTTAGCATGTTGGCATAAATGTTACCATGGTCTATGAAGTTATATCAAAATTTTAGAACGTAGTCAAGAGTTATCTAGTTGACTGATAATGGTAAGAGGTGGCAACAACTACGACTACAGATACTCTATGGAACAATGAAAGCAAGGTCACCGGAGCATATGTATCAGAACATAATCTAAGGGAACCAACTAGTGCAGTTCTTTAAAATGGAAAACAAATGACAATATCAACTCAGGTACTGGGATGGAATGAAAAAATTTGAGTTTTGCACATTAAAATATATAAGAAAAAAACATTCAGAGTGAATCATACCGATCTCATCTTTGGTGTTCATCAACGTGCACCAATCATGTAGAAAATTTGGTGACCATTGGAACATCGAAAAACACCAATATTGTGTGGCATGCAAAAGCACACTGTTACAACCACATCACCAGGTCGGAGAGAAAAAGAGAGGAATTTCCTTTCTTGATAAAAGGGCTTCTGTTACTCCATCTGTATGTCACATTTTGCAGGCAACCAAGGGGGTCATCATGAAACATTACCAGAACGGGAAACACTAGATACAGATTGGTTTGGATGGTAGGGAGGGACAGTCTGCACAAAATCAAAAGGCTTTAACCCACTCATGATCTTGCATCGTCAAGCTCTGGGTTCCTGGATTCAAAAATTAAGTCTTACAGATATAATATAAGGTACTTCTTGAACTGCAAGCGCAAAAATAGGAAATCTTAAATGAAATCAATCTTCCAAAAAGCATAGTTTAATGATATACGCCCCAAGCATTTTGTGTTTCTGGCAAGGGAAAGATGGAGTTATATTTCCATAGTAAATCTCATACGGTACATGCTCCGGTTGAATTTCCGATCTGCGGAATAAACCAGCACCAGCAAATGAAAGATACAACACAAATTAGGGAATTACGAAGTTACAAGTAAAGCACATGAGAAGGCGTACCTGCAAAAAATTGCATCCAAGCAGACATTTACAAGGTGAAAGAAATTTTCTAACTGGGCCATTCTCCCCGTGCAGAACAGAAGCTGCAAATTTAAAATGGAGATGAGCCGAAAACCAGTAAGGACTAAGGAGGCTTCAATGTTTCTAGCAGATCTGCAGCAGCTTTACGTCACAATGTCTTTTCCTGAATGTTGTACCAAAAGTAAGTAATAAGTAATATCTGTGTCATAAAAAACAACCTGATTTGCAATTCTGTCCATACACAAAAACACACAAGTCAGATAGACAAGTGGAGGACCAGATACCAGTGAGGCAAACCATATTCTGATTGCCTGAATCCCATTAGGGAATTTAACAGCCCTTGAGTATGGAAACACCTTTTACTACCAACAATCGGTTATTCAGTTATCCTGGCATATGAAGACTTATAATTTTTTGCTCAAAATAAGGTTTGAAATGAATAAGTTGCTTCCAATTCCTGTAGTCGGCGATACCAATAGGCCAATCATGAGAGAGAAAGATATCAATAGGTTCTTGAACTTGCATCAGATTGTAAACATCATACTCATTCATGTGAAAGATTGATCGATATCTTTCTTGTTATAAGGAGGCCTCTAATAGTGCCCTGTTCAGGTAACATTTTATCTAAGAGGTAGAAACTATAAACAAAGAAGATACTGTAACCATCCTAAGTGAGACTTCAGGTGAGTTAATTCACCATAATGACATAGCCCATTAAAGTTTCACGGGTATTCTGGTTTCCAAGTGCATTACGATAGACAGACCAAACGCAACTTAAGCAAATTGCTCAATCTCAAGGAAATCCACATGGCAAGCCATGCAAAACTTGGAAAGACGAAAACAAAGTAATTACCTAGATGGTAGTGTTGTTTATTGTGAATTCCAGAGAGTCCACCAGTACATATGTACCCAAACATGATCACCCCAGCAAATCCTAGAAGATATAAATTTGGCATTCCCCACCCTCCGTAATACCTTTTCAAAACAATGCAACTTTAACAGTTTACCCTTCTGGCTAAACTGTAAAGAAGTAAACTACAATATCATGTCACAGGATTCCTAGTTCAAACCGAAAACTCTGGAAGAAAATCTCAGAAAATAATCTAAACGTGGTCACCAACAAGAGAGAGCATAGTAAGCAGTTTCTAAGTTCTCCTGCTACTAATTGAAAGTTTAACTAGCAGCACACACTAGATTTATACACAGAGATACCTTATCATTTTAATTCAAATAGCTATGGAGGAATTCACCAGACTGGACATATTGCAAAGAAATCTAATGTATGACATGACATTTTTACATGATATTTTTGGGACAAGAGAGCCATAGGAATATCTTTTATTTAACCTACTTTAGTTTTACCTGTGACCTTGTATTTTCCAATAAAAACAGGAATTTGATGCAAACCGAAATGGTCAACATCGTCTTTTGTTGAGATGGATTTGCAAAGAAGAGGGATTCTACTACTGCTTAAGATTTTTGCTGGCACAGCAATGATGTACAATTCGCCAAGAGAGCCCTATTTGTTTCCTTGATCTTTCTAGCTCCTAGACCTCCTTTTGCCTTGGGTTTGCAGATTTTTTCCCAGCTCACACCAGTGAAGAGATTTCTTGTCATTGATGTTTCCCCGTAGAAAGTCTCTAGAAATTTTCTCAATCTTCTTCGACACAGATGCCGGGATTGTAAACAAGGACAAGAAGTAGAATAGTATACTGGCCAGAGTTCTATTAACCAAAGTAACCCTTTGACCTTTTGAAAGGTATTTCCTTTCCCAAGGAACAAGCCTCTTCCGAATCTTTTCAGTAACCGGTTCCCATATCTGTTGCTGTCTCGCCTCAGCTCCTAAAGGTAACCCGAGATAAGAGAAAGGGACGTTACCAATTGCACAACCTAGAACCTCCGCTGCTTGGATAGCTAACTGGCTAGCTTCAGGTTCTTGACTAATCACCATAATGCTACTTTTTGATAAATCAACTTCGACTCCCGTCACTACTTCAAAACAAAGAAATATATTCCTCAAATTCACCACTTCTTCGACTTTTGCATCTACAAAAATAAGTGTATCACTTGCGAATTTCAAATGAGTAATTCTGTCTCCTCCTTCCTAGACTTGAAAGCCAGTTATTAACCCAATTTGACTTGCTCTCTCCAACAATTTCGTAAGGATCTCCTCAATCAACAAAAAAAGAAAGGGAGAGAGGGGATCTCCTTGCCTCAACCCTCTTGAACTCTTAAATTTATCAGTAGATTTTCCATTGATGAGGACTGAGACGTGAGTACTGTTAAGGCAGCCTTTCACCCAGCTTCTCCATTTAAAGCCAAAACCGAATCTTTGAAGCATGTAGTCCAAGCACTCCCAATTGACCTTATCATAAGCCTTTTTGATGTTGATTTTGCACACAAAACCAGCTTGTCTTGATCTTAACCTTGCGCCTATGCACTCATTGGCTACAAGGACATTATCAAGTATCTGTTTGTCTTTGACAAAAGCACTCTGAGTCTGACAATGAGAAATGATATTCGGTATAACTGACTTCATTCTATTAGCCAAAACCTTTGTTATTATCTTATATACACCCCCTATTAGGCTTATAGGCCTAAAGTCTTCAAAATTGTTAGCTCCAGGCTTCTTAGGTATCAAACAAATAAAAGTGCAGCTTAGTCGCCAATCAAGTGTACCTTCAATTTGAAACTCCTTGACAACCTTCATTAAATCATTTTTGATTATACTTCATGTAGCCTTGTAGAACTCATTTGGCATCCCATCTGGACCTGGTGACTTGTTGGAAGCCAAGTGAGAGATAACCTCCAACACTTCTTTTTCTTCTATTTGAGTTTCCAAAGATGTTCTTTGCTGTTCTGAGATTGTAGGGAACTGAAGATTGTCCAATTTTGGTCTCCAAGTATGGTCCTCTCTATATAAAGTGAAAAAGAACTTTTTTGCTTCTTCTTCAATTCGAGCCTGGGAAGTAATTTCTTCATTCTCTACAATAATCTTGTGAATCCAGTTCGCCTTTTTTCTTCCATTTGCTACGACATGAAAGTAGGAAGTATTTCTTTCTCCTTTGCCCACCAAATCCACCTCAGCTCTAGATTGACATTTTTGATAGAAAATATGAGCCACATCCTTATGATTGCCTGCAAGAGTTCTTTCCTTGAACTTGTCAGTAGCCAGAGCCACTTCTTCATTTCCGTCTAATCTCATAATTCCCTGTTCACAAGCAGTTAACTTAGAATCCAGGCATTTGAACTTACTCCTACTCCAATCCTTCAAGATAGGCTTTAAACTTTGGAGCTTCTTGGCAAAGATAAAGCTTGCTGATCCTACAAATTGAAATCTGTTCCACCAGAATGTCATCACTCTGTAAAATGAATCTTCTAAAAACCAATATTTCTCAACTCTAAATAGGGACCCAGAGAAGTTTTGCATTATTGGTGCATGATCTGAATCATCTGAATTTTTCTTCAGCTTATAATTACACTCCTCTTTGCTGGGTTCTACTTCAATCTGTCTCTTTCTAGAAGAATCTAGAACATGACTATCATCATCTCTAACCATTTTACGAATGTAGAAACGGGCAGAAGACCCATTCTTGAGGTGAACTGAGATAAGTTTCTGTCGGAGACCATTTCTATCCTCTTCTTCCACGCCTTCGATACTTCGAAATGTGTCATCTGCCTCATGTTGATCTTTGAAAATGGCATTCGCAGAATAATATGGTTTTCCTTTCTCTTTGTATCCTGGCTTAAGTACAACAGCAGAGTCCTCCAAAAATATTGCACGTAACTCTTCATTAGATACACAAACTGGTATTCTGTGAAGTAAAAGCTGCTTTGATAAATCATCACGCTTTATGAGTTCATCGAACCCTGTTCTCAGCTTGGCGAGGACCAGTTTCATTGCAGCACCAGCATCATCCAGACAATTATGTTCGGCACCCTCTTCCCGTACATCATGTTTGAGCACAGCCTTGCACACTTGACTCAATGAAGGTCTCTTGCCATCCGCACGTTTGAAGATAAGTGATGTGTCAATAACCCTTGCATGATCCAGTTTAAGTGCTTTCAGATCACAATGCAAGCTGTGACCAATCAATATAGTTCCATGGGACAAGAGCTTTTTCATCGATTTCTGTATATCAGCTAAGGAACAGGTAACTCCTTCCAAGTCTTTAGCAGTGATTCCAGTAAACTCAGTTTTATAATCCTCAACAGGTTTATAGGGGTTCACGAGTTTATCTAGTTTAACCTCTAAATATTCATCTACAACACACACTTTCACTGCAGGCTCTGTTCCATCTTCACACTTAACCATCTCACAATCAACAGCAAGCATTTTATTGGATCTAGACATGTTACCCGTGCTTGTCACTACCCAGTCCTCATCATAAGAGGAGAAAAAAAAACTCGGTGCGTATTCCGGGTGCACATATGTTAAGAGAACCAACTTCTCATGATCTATAGTACCATCCTTGTTCAACTCTAATATTGATGCTTCACGATTTAAGTGGTATTGCAATACTCTCTCCAAGAACATGATGTCTGCTTCTTCAGTAAACGTTTCAAGAAAAGAAACCATGTCATCAGCAGATCTTCTTCTGGGATCACTTAGACTGGCACCGAACTTTCGGTCATGAAGATTCAGAAAATCCTCCCAACATCCTTCCGAACCTTCCATTCTACGCTGTTGTACCATTTTCACAATGGCAACAAGAACATCCTTCTTCGTAGCAGCTAACGTCTTCTTCAACATTGTGGGGAAATGAGTTTTAATGCTGCAGAAGCTGTTTATTGTCGAGGGTTGTGGAGTAGGAGAAAGACGAAGAAGAGTAGTAGGGTTTTGACGGTTTCCAAAAGAGCAGTTCTGGACGGACCCCTATATTAGTGCCCTCATTACCTAAATGCCCCCACTTTCTACTTTTCCATCCCGTATTTTTCAAAAAACACTAACTGGATGTTTTCTGCTACATGCAATCTTTATTCACACATGGTGGAAGATTTTCAATGGCCTGCAGCAACAGAAGAATGACAACTTAAATTTACACCATTGACAGCAACTCAGTGGACAGTAAATTAGTAACAGATAATTAACATCTAGTTTCTAGAAGAAACTGTCAAGAAGAATCTAACAATTAATTTCACCATGGAAGTACTTCGTGGCTTTCGTTCACTATCACCCAAACCAAATTTCTCGATAGATACCTGAATCACTTGTTTTTTCTCTCCACTACAATGAACCGGTTGATTATGGCTTGACTTTATAGGTAAAACACTATGTTCACTTCAACCATATAACTTCACTATTTAGGAAAAATTTCAACCAATATACCTAGATGATAAGAGTTGATATTACACAAGCTTCATTATGTAAGTTACTAAAAGCCCCATAACTCTTGAGGCTCTTCAACGATAAAAAAAAAAGTGTACAAAAAGAAGTAGAGAGTTCAAAAAAATAACTCACCAACAGCTAGCTATTGGATCCTGTCAGATAGAAGTTACCAACTCTTATGCTGATTATTGCTACGGAGTCCACCACTGTTGAGGAGATATAAGAAGCTTACAAAAGCTACACAACCGGCTGCGGGTTGAAGTCACAGAGACCTGTAAGACATTGTCCCTTCTAACCATCAGTGAGTCCGACATGGTTAGTAAAAAGCAGTAACAGAACACATGTGAAATTGGAAACACTCAAATAAGCATACTAACAACTTGAAATCTGGTAACTCATTATTTTATAAAGTCAATTCTAACGTATCATGTAAAAACAAACAAACACAAGTAACAGTAAAAGCAGGCCAATTAACATCAACTAAACCATTATCAGGCATCTATTTTAACCCACCAACAGCTTCCACATCTCCAATACTTCCAATAATAAAACCAGATGTCATTGTAGTACAGTGGTATTGTCATTGGGTGATGATACTAGTGACCTCACCAAATTCTTCACCGATAAGAAAAAATTAAAAACCAGAATCGTAATGCTATAAACGTATACATGGTACAATTCTAGCTGCTCGTTGACCATAACATTAGTATAATACTGTATACTGTATTCTATATCACTAATCAATTAGGGTTAGAAATGTGTTCTCACCAATCAAATCGGTATAACATACATAGAATCATGTTAGAAACTAATTTGCATTAAATTACAACTTAACATGGATTCATGAAAAAAGCCTTAATTTCTTAGAGTGAAACCCTAGTTTTTCCATGACCAATCGCGAACTTACGAGATTAAGATGACATGACACGAATTTAAAAGGATTTTAACCCTAAATAATCCTCAGCTCACCTTCGATTTCTCGTGCTAAAACCCTAGACTCGCCGGAGAAGAACCAGAAGATGACGGACTTTTCAACTGTAAAACAAAAGTTACTGAGTCTAAAACAGTGCAAATCAAATGAAATATACTGTCGAGCGCACGTTCAAAGTAACCAATGGCATTTTAATTGAAAATCATTCCCCGGATCCTTTTTGTAACTCCCTATAGCAAGAACCCAAGACAAAGTAGCAGCCAGCAGCAGCCTGCAGCTGCAACTGGAAGGCATGGGATGTGGGCCACTATTGGGCCCCAAAGTTGAGCAAAGGATATAACATTCATTGAATGTAATCCACTCGTATCTCTATTTAAAGCTTACTCATTTTGATCAGTCTTCACTACACACATTCACTGAATTTGCAATCAAACTCATTAAGAAGCTAATATCAATATCATAATGGCTAAGCTATTTTGTGCTTCACTCATTTTAGTTGCAGCTTACATTTTGTTGTTGATCACTGTATCCGTTTCTTCTGGTACGTATACATAAGTTTTGTTCTTTTTGCAATGTATTGGAAGAGTTTGAGTTGGAACAAGTGATTCAAGGTTAGATAGGCTTTGCATCTCATGCATGGTGTTTTTTTCATGAAAAGAAGATGCATAATTTTCACAAATATCCTATTTAACCAGTGACGGAAGCAGGGGGGTGGTGACTGGTTGTAGCTCCCCAAATGTGTAAAAACGTTTCTGGGCTAGCCTAATTGCCCAAAAATATTGGGGCCACCCCAAATTTTGAAATAGCTTATTAGTTGTTGAGCCCACTACTAAAACCCTTAGTAAAATTAGATGTCTAGACAAAAATTCGCCTTCTTTCTTCTTTCTTTTAGGTTACCAATTCAGGTCGACGTTGTGTAAACTAAAGAGAATAATCTTGAGGTTACCATTTAATCTTCAAATTTAGTTATGACTTACAAATCAAATTTATGTATTCAAATTTGTCTAATAGCAAAAAAACGTCTAAAATTTGTACGACCTTTACCAACACTTTGTAAAAAAAAAAATTACCACTCCAAACATAAAATCGTGGTTCGGTCGCTATATTTAACGTTTAAATTTCTATCCCCATATACCAAAAAGCATGTTTTATTCAATCTTTAAATTCATCTTTTAGAAATTTGTTCCGTGAAAGTATTATTTTTGGTGAGTACCATATTAGCGAAATGATAAAGTTACTTAATAATTCAGGTGATGCACAGGCAACTTGTGGATTTCAAGGTGGATATATCGGAGTTGTAAAAGTGGCAACAAGCAAGATATCTTGCCCCAGCTGTAAGAGTGGATGCCTTCGGCAATGTGGAAGGAGCAAATACACGACCGTACATGACAAATGCGATACTATAGCCGGAGCCACATTGCAATGCTACTGTTGCTGCAGTAACATACAGAAACCTTCCCTCTTTTAAGATCAGTAAATTACCCCACGTGGTATTACTACTTGGCACTCAGTGGCCACTGGCGAGAGTAAAGAGTATATGCATGTTGTTGTTTCACTCTTATCCTATGCGTATGAGCTTTTATTTCAGTACTTCTCTTGTCGTATAATAAGATTGTTGTGTGTTTGTCGATGGCGGATGCCCCGCCAATTTCTTGTAGTAGTAATATAATGGTAAAATCCTTACTTTCTTTAACAAGGAAATGTCTGCCATTTTTCAACACATTTCTTTAGATAAATATTATGTTTCTTCCTCTTTTCGGATGGTAAATAGTAGCAAAATGTTGAGTGAAATCTTTACATTCTTCGCAAACGAACGAGGAAAGTTTTGTCAAAAAGAATCACGGGTTGAACATCATAATGTTCTAGGAAACACAGGTACAATATGGATTATGTATCGGCAAATCCTAAATGGTTCCTTATTTTGTTGAAAAGTAGATAGTGTCCGATTTGTAAAATTAAAACGACAGGGACGGATAATGAGTATTCAAAAATAACAAACCAACACCAAATTCAAATTTTAGTTCACATATTGCTATAGGAATGTTGAGTTGTGTTTTTACTTGAAAAACAATGCACCGTCTCTGGGTACTTTCGTAGTGCTCGAGATCAAAATCGAACAAGACAAGCCTAAACCAAGTCAATGGCCGTTCACGTCTTGCTTCGGTCACAGAGAGGATAGAGGTTGATCTAGGGAGGGAAACATTGGAAGAAACTTGAGATCAGGTTGAGGATATGTATTTCTGGGTGTAAGAGTTCAAGATCTCCGTCGTAAGGGTGACTGGAGATCTTCAAGGCTAGAAGTGTATTGAGTTGCTCAGGTATTTGCTCTGAGGTTATGGAAAGATGTTCTGCCTTGGAAGATAGAGGAAGCCTTTATTTATAGTGTTGAACTCACCATGATCTCTCGAAAAAGAAGGTGGAAGCCGTGGGAGAGTGGAGGACGTGAGTTGTGCTCTGTAACTACTAGAGTTGTGTAGAACATGTCCACTCAGCACCACTTTCTCGTAACTGTCCATCATCTCTATCAGTTTCTTTCTAACTGCCGTAGACCGCCAGACCAATACCCCTAAATTATCCCCTCGTGTGATGTTTTGATATCTCGTGTAGCATGCAGATATTGCATGGTTGTGTTGAGTTTAAACAACGTTGTATGGCCATGGCTCTATGGCCAATGTGATTGTGGCGCTAGAAGCACGTGTGGTGGTAGTATAGCAACATCCTTTGCCATTGGCCAAGGCTTGGAGCTCATGGCGCCATGGATATGGCGCCATGGCCTAGGTGGCTACGTCCTTGGCCACTAGCCAAGGCCAATTTTCTCGTGGCGTCGTGAGTACGGCGCCACGGCTTCGAGGCTGAGGCCTTGGTGCTTGACCAAGGCCAATCCTTTCGTGGCATATTCAGGCTATGCCACTTTGGCTATGGCGTACTTGTGCACTTGCGCTATGGCGTATTTTAGGTCATGGCGTGCTTATCCATGGTATATTGGACCATTCTGTGTTTAGATTGTGGCTTGCCTAAGTGTGTTTAGGTTGTTGTATGCTTCTCAGAGAGCTCTGGACAGGCCTAGAGCCGCGGTGTTTCTGAGGTTTTTTATTGAGACTCAGGTGTCGAGTCGTATTTTAAGAGGAAATCCGTGAGGATGCGTCTCTGTTAACTCTCCACCACATACAAGTGAGCAATTTAGTTCTGATATCGAGGAATTCGAAGCGATATCGACATGAAGTAAATTGATGGGTTTATGAGTTGGTGGGGGTTATTAGTACTGCGTTATGATATCATTCTCTTCACCGGGATTTATAAGAGAGAACTCATAGAGAGTATACTCAGCTTACAGAACAGGTTATATTCTGAGCTATGCAGATGTGCCCGAGTAGGCGATCGCCTTTTGGCTAGGCATAACTGAAGAGTAGTTTTACATCTTTGTCCCTCTTCCATTTTTCACCATCTACATTAAGTCCCCTGGTTAGTGTGGAACAGTAATGTTTCATACTAAGCATTTGGATGGTGAGAGCGGTTCCAATAGCCTTAGGTTTTTGTTTTTTTTAAGCAGAGGTTTACAAAAGACCAAGTCTTAGTGCTAATGACCTTGAATTAAAATTGATGGCAAGTCAGTGCATGCATTAAAAAAAAAAAAAAATTATGTGTGAAGGAGCAAAAAGGGGGGCGTGGCCATGGCGTCGTGAGATGCGGCGACGGCTGTGGCCGTGGCGCCATGACTGTCACGTTTTAAGACATGTGTCGTTTTTTATTTATTTTTTATTTATTTATTTTTTTTTCGCGGCGCCGTTGTGGCGCCGCAATTTGGTAGAGCCAGCCCTAGGGCTGGCGTGTTCTATTTTGTGGCCTTGGACCTTGTGTTTTCTTCCTCTTTTAGGAGTTCTACTGGTAATAGGAATCTTTAATGGTTATATATATATATATACACATGCCTAGGTTAAACTTTCAACAGAGAAGAGAAAGAGAAAAGGTTTTCCAGAGCAGCATATATTTTCTCTTTCTTTTTGATTCATTCTCTTTGACCGTGTTTGTTAATCCTTGTTCATCATGTCGTCGAGTGGAGCAACAACGAGGAGCAACAAGGTAACCTAGGTTTTTTTTTTTATATATATTGCTATCATATATATGATTATATATACTCGGACATGGTGTAGACGCATCCGTGGGGAGACATGGCGCCACATCCTATGGCGCCACAACTTGGTGATCACGGCCTTGGCCGAAGGGCCAAGGCTAATTTGGTGGCACCATGGTTATGGCGCCATGCATGCACATGCGTTATATATTTTTTTACGCGGCCTTGGCCATTGGCCAATGCCATTCCCTTGTGCGGTATACATATGGTTTTGCATGTATATTTTAGTAAGTGTGTACGCATAACTATTCATGTTATCAGAGGAATGATTACTATCATGTGTATGAGTATGTAGCCACTTACTTGGAATTGTTTGTATGTTGCAGAGGAAGCGAAGTAATGATGCTACTCATGTACCTTCTATTGTTGGGACGCCTAGTGTTGAAGATAAGTTATTTGAGGCGTACAAAGAGATTGGTAGAAGAACCACCCCACGTGTGAGCCGAGTCGATCCAGAGGCTCGTTTTGCTTCGAAGTACAACAGCAAGACCAGGTCTCTGTCGTCAGTTGTTGTACCTGGCGAAATCATCAGGTTCTCTTTACAAAGAGGTGCATATGGGGCTTCTTCAATTGACTTTGGTGCTCCTAGAGTTCCTTTAGATCAGTGGATCCCTTGGTTGGACTCTATGTTGAACGATAAGAAGGTGTATGATATCTTAGAAGAAGTTGGGATAGCGCACGCGGTGAGGGCGTCTGGTAAGTTGAAGGTGCATGTAGACGTTGACGGTGTTGTCGCCTTTGCTTCTCGTTGGTGTGAGTCCACAAATACTGCTACCATGGGCTTTGGGGAGCTTACCATTTCTTTGGAGGCGGTATCAGCTCTGTATCACCTCCAATACCCGGGAAGCTCCCAAGGACCATCCGGGACTTCCTTGTGATGCCATAGTCGATGAACTAAACATAAAGATCAAAGATATTCATTTACCTAATGCCCCTGCCGATGAGAATTATATCAGGTGGATCTATTACTGGTATTCGTCTGGAGGTAGGAGTGATGCTCTCAGCAACATCAAGCTTATAGCAGCATTCCTCACACTCTGGTTGTCGCGGGATATATTTGAGGATGATCCTGTCGGGACGCTGAAGTCTGCGGTCGTCCCATACGTTGTTCGGCTAGCTCAGGGTATGCCTTTGTCGATTGGTAGCTTGTTCCTCGGGTCCCAGTATGCCCATTTGAGTGCTTTATCCAGGAACATGTCTAGTTCTTCTACAGGTCGCATTTCGTTGTTTGTCAACCTTCCTTTCCTCCAAGATTTTCTATGGGAACACTACGTGGAGTATGCTCCGGTGGGTAGCCTTCCTTCAGACTCATTGGAGTACGCCAGAATCATGTGGTGGAGTGAGAAGCAGCCCAAGGACTTGGTGAAGCTATTAGATCTTTTGGACAAGGAAGAGAGTGTCTGTTTTCGTCCATGGTGCTACATTCCTGATGATAGAGTTTTCCAATTCCAGACTGCTGCAGAGGTTAAGGAAGTTGTTTTGCGTTCAGGATCTCGCGGCGTGACTAACATTGATGATGAAGGGCAGCAGGTGTTCATGTGTAGCAGGGTCTGAGGTTTCATTCTTGGCTTTTAGCAGGGAGAGTTGGTGAGGCAGGCGTACAACATCGACAGAGCAGCACGGTTCATGGGGTTTGATCAAGATGTGCCTTTGGACTGTTCCCTCCCTCCTTCTAAGAACGATTTACGTGAATACTTAGACGCTACTTAGGATCCTGGGGGAAAGGTCACCTTCTTGGTTGATGGTAGACAAATGAGAGTCACTCCCGAATTCAGTAAATTCTGGGATTACACCTTGTTGGCTTTGGGCAACTTCGTGAAGAAAGTGAACACAACATACATGCCTACTTTCGCTGTGACACCCCAGGTAGACTTTCTTCTCGACGCTCACATGTATGCTCTTGAATACTTTGCTTTCATCAACCGATATTCTCTTTCTTGGTGATAGATGGAACCTCCTACAGTCGTTCAAAGAGCACAGTTGGTGAGGATACACATTCCAACACACTCAAGTTGTGCTGACGGGAGCAATTTCTTTCTCACACCGAGTGATAAAACCAGAACTGTCTAATACTTGTGATTCATTACTAAACTTAGAACCTTGCTTCTTCTTTTACTTATTCTTCCTTATTTCTTGTTCAATTTTGATTTGAAGTCATCATTATCATGAGGAGCAGAACCCGAACACTCTTTCGAAAGTACCATGAACTTCTTAACACATTCAGTGACAGTTTTGGTGATGAACTGAGTAACGTCTTCCGAAAGATTCTTAGGGGACAAATTGGGCATGGGTTTCGCAAACACTGGTCTTTCTTTTCTACCAAACCATGTAGAATTTGAAGAAGAAACATTTGAACAGTTGACATTCGAGTTAACAAAAGAGTCATTTTTTCTCCAAGACGGTGCATCAGATCTTGTATTCGCTCTAGTAAAATCTCTGCTATAATATTGACGATTATAAACGGGATTTGATGAATGATAATAACGATCTGAATTACCGAAGGAAGCAGAATTATCTCTTTTACGAAATCTGCATCCTCTTTGCAAGTGACCTTTATTTCCACAATAAAAACAACATTTAGCGGCATAAGGAATGTGATGCACATTTTTACGTTGTTGGGGTATCTCTTGCAATGGAGCTTGTTGAAACCTGTTCTTTTCATTTTTGACACAGTGTTGAGAATCTTTAGTATCAGAAGAAGCTGTCTTATTGATAATTTCCCTTGTATCATCTAGTTGGGCAGAATTTTTAGCTTTAACAAACTTTTTCTCTTTATTAGAAGCATCTATTCCCTTATAGCTCAAACCTCGTGTATCATGAAGATTTTTATTTGCTCCTAGCTTTGAGTTTAATTTGTTTGAGCTTTCTTTTTCTTTTTCCAACCTTTTGATTTTTTCAAGTGAAGCATCAAGATCTTTCTTCAATTGATCTTCTCGAGAATGACTACTATTTGCTTTGTCTTCAAGACACAATATCTGTTGAGAACACTTAGCAAGTGATTCTCTAAGACTTTCACATCCAGTAGTCATAAAACATATACTTTTGTCACGATCTTGGATCGTTTTTCGAAACAATGTTTCTTTCTCGAGTTCATCACTAATATGAGGATTCTTTAGCAAAACAATCTCTTCATCCACCAATCTGATTTTCTCACGACCGGTAGATATCTCTGTCTTCAAGGAATCTTCATGGCGAACACTATTGCTTAGTTTCTATTTAAATTCCTGTATCTGCATTAAAAAAAAATCCAACTCGCTACGAAGTTGATTGCATTCAGTGGTTTGCGACTCCAACTTTTTCAAGTAATTTTTTCTCTTGCAACTAATGAATCAACCTATTTTTTATAATTTAACAGTTTATCCTTTTCAGTAGTTGAGTATTCAATCTTATCATTAAAAACTTGTGAAATGTTGACTGGGTACTTTTTTTATTCATTCAATCTTTTACCTTTAATCATTTCTTATAGGTTGGATCGATCCAAACACAAATTGTTAGATCTTAAGGTGTTTGCCTGCTCTGATACCAATTGAAAAGACGAGGGTACGAGTACACCACCAATCTTTTGTTTTGGTCCACCTATAAGATCTCTTTCGTTACTGATTGAATCACACAACGGGAATCAATACAAGATATCGAAAGGGTATGTCAACATACAAATACGATACTTAAATTATAAATGACAAATCAAATATAACGCGGAAATAAAGTAAAGTACACACAAGAATTTTGTTAACGAGGAAACTACAAACTCGTAGAAAAACCCCGGGACCTAGTCCAGTTTTGAATACTCTTAAGAATTAAGCCGCCAACACACCTACTCTCAGACTTCGGACTAGCTGGTGCAGACAATATGACCCTAATACGACTATTAGTCACAAAGATTTCCCCTCAGTATTCCTACGCCTCCAACCACAGCAAGATGGTCACGCACATGTACTCCCCTACGAAAACAGACGCCCGTTACTGTCTTACGCAAGAGTTGCCTCACAGCCCGTCGCGAGGACTATCGCTACCCGACCTCCAATCGGACGATTACAACCTTATGGACAACAACCAAATATCGGCAGGTCAAATCGCTAGATGATATCCTTGGTAACTAACATATATTTCACCGAAGTCTTTTCAAACCAAGAGCGAGGTTATTACGTTTACTTAGGCAATAAACACCTTGAGATATCGGTCAAGGTTTCAAAACCTAACTCCCGAAAGAGAAACCTTATCGTCCCAGTTGGAATCAAGCAGATAGCTATAGCAAGTACGATATGATATGACCGTGAAGAACGATGTACCTGCAAAGAACAAATTCAATAACAACGATCTTGATTCCACTCAATATCTATAGTTTAGGCACACAAACCGAAAGAGGCTTGCTGACAAATCCAGGTTAATAGATAAAGAGTATGTTTTAATCACAACGATCTTGAGTGGCCTTATATCATAAGAGAAGGACCTTAGAATAAACAAGATCGTTAGGTTTGATAGACGTGATAGAACAGAACACAAGTACAATACAAAGAAGACTAGTAAACATAAACTAGTTTCCCGTAAGAGGTACATCTAGGCTTCTCGATCCCAAAAGTAGACTTTCACGCAATTTTAGACCGAGAGCAAAAGCTCAAAGGTAACTGAAAAGAAAAGCGACAACACAAGCTTACAATTCCGAAGAAGAGCTTGGCCAAGGGGATGAAGCTTTCAGGAGAGATACCACTCCTATTTATGTTGACTAAGGCTTTAGCTTTGAAATGAGGCAAAGTTAATTTTGGAAATTCCACAAAGCACATTTACATAATAGTTCCGAAATTCTCCATTTAGTCTCATAGCTTTTAATGAGAACTAATACTCTAGCATTTTACATTTAAGAAAAATATATTCCAAAAAGAAAATATATTTTCGAAACAGGTTTAGCCAAGAGCAATCAAAGCAAATAATATCTTAAGGTATATTTGGATATTTCTTTTTAATTCGAAATATGGTGCTTACCAAATATGATCCCTGGGAAAGATCTCAATTCGAAAACGTGTCATTAGTTTCGAAAATCTGCTTAGATATTATTACTTCCAAATGTCGTCACCAGCTTTAATAATGTCGACATTACTTCCTTGGTATTGCTAGGCTAACCAGACGAACCTAAGTGGAAGTGGGATCTGGTCCAACGTGGTTCAACGTTCCGCATAAACGCATCATAACAAACGTGGACAAAGCCTTGTGTGTTAAGCTTAAGTAAACACAAAGGTTCAGACGTTCCGAATCACGCAAATAGATATACCATTGGAAGTACGGTGCGAGATTCCACGATTAACTAGCAAAATGTTAAATCTCCAGAATTCTTGATTCCAATATAGATGTCACGTTAATGATATCCAAGAATTCAAATCAAAACATCAAATGAATAATCAAATGAATATTTGATCAAGTAGTAAAGCATACGAAGATTTAATCACGTACAGTATTGATCCGAAATCATGTGTCTACTAACTAGAGCGACTAACCATATTTCAGATGATGACTCAATCCCACTTAGTTGTACATTGAAGATGAACGAATTCAAACTTCAAACCGAGAATATCAAACTCATAATTCGTTGAAGCACAAATCAAAAAGATAGAGTTTGAACTTCAAAGATACGCATTCTGACTCAACCATATTAAGGTTTCGAAACGTACATCTGTTTTGGCAGAAACCAAATTAAGGTTTCGGAACCTAAAGTTCATTATATGACCAGAACCATATTTAGGTTCCGAAATCAAGTTTCCATATAGCGAAACCTAAAGTTTGGTTTCGAAATCTAGATTCTGTTTAACAAAACATTGGTTAAGGTTTCGAAACAAGAAACACATATTTAATTCTTCACAAATGTTTGGTGTCGAACTTGAGAGTCCATGTGGTCGAGAACCGTTTCAGCATCACACCTTTTTAGCCTCGACGTGCAGGAATATATTTCCCGGTTCACATAAACCTTTAGGAAACCCCAGGGTCTTTTCGACCTTTTAGATCTCACATGGTCAAGACACATTGGCCTCGATTCTCAAGTCACTGTAAGCTACACAAACATAGTTACGAATCTGTTATATCTCATTGGTCACAATATTTAAGTTTCGGACCAATAGCTTATGAATGCGAAAACCAGATTATGGTTTCGAAATCAACGTTAATTTTACCAAAACCTATATTGAGGTTTTGAACATTGAAATAAGTTGAGATACACAAATATGGTTTCGGAATCCAGAAGTGAGATATGGCATACAAGATGTTCATATACAAAATCAAATGAATGATTCAGAACTTCAGAGTTCAAAGCCAAACCAAGACGTCGTATTCGAATCTCAGAAACAGCGGTATTTCGAGTCTAAACAACATAAGTGTGAGTCACGATCTCTCTTACATTGGCTCATATAAAATATATGCAATCAATCCGACAGAGCCAAACTAGGTAAGAAGAGACACAATACTGTGATGAATCAAATCTCGTAGTACTACCGAGATAACATCACATTGCTATATCCAACTCGAAAAGGTTTATGAAAAACCTTTATATTAACTTAGAGACGGAGAAGAAAAGAAAGCTCTAAGCAATATTGGAAAGTCATAACTACAACACTAATACCACAAGTGGTAAAGCGGAGTTATCATAAGACACACTGATCACAAGTGATCAAGTCATAACGTAAAGCTCAAGCTGAGAGTTATGTTTATGTCTTTTGTAGCACAAGTGTAAAAGATAATGGAATCGCGTTATTTAGATTCACTAACCTGTTGAATGATGAAGCCGGATGTCTTCGTTTGATCTTCAGTCTTTCTTCAACTCTTCAACCAGTGATTCTAAATCCTACCAAAATCTTTCACAACCTAATGCTAACTCTCACATGACTTCACATAAATGTGTGTTGTTTAGCGGTCGAGTTTTGATCACTAAAGTTGACAACTAAGCTTGACATACCAACACTTAGTGAGGTTGACCGAGCCATGCTTTAACACAAAGGCTTTAACGTGGCTTGGCTGCGTGACAGGTTTGAGAAGGCCAAGGCCCAAGGGTCTCAGAAGGTTCTTCGAGTGAAGGAGAAGAGGGAAGTCGAGTGAAGGAGAAGAGGGAAGCGGAGCTGAAGGTTGAGTTGCAGAGAGGGGGGGGGGACCTGGGGCACCTAAGTTGTCCTGCAAGGGGGGATCTAGCTTTGTCTTGACTGATTTTCTTGAATGATAGGTTTTTTTGTTTTAAGTATATTTTTTTTAGACGCTCGATGGGTTGTAGGTATTTTCTATTGACTGAATAAGATGGTGTTTTCTGAGAGAGATTGAAATAAAAGACTTTTCTTAATTAATCTGCTGAAATGGAAATCCTATCTACTGCACGCTATGATGCGCTGCTTTGGAGGAATGTAAATACAATAAACAGGAGTCCTAGTGTTGGTCCCCTTAAGGTTGTGCTTTGGCAAAGCACCACTAAACTGGGAGCATACCCAGAGCTAACGTGGTGTCGAGTGAACTATTGTTAGGTAAGAGCGCCTTCGCTTCCTTGCGAAACCTCTCCATGTATGCAACCGCGCTTTCCCCCGCCTCTTGCTTTAGGTTGGCTAATTTCACATACTCTTCGAAGTTTGAGATGGTTTCTAGGACTTCGGGTGGTATAACATATGGTACTGGTTCACCTTTTCCTTCGATTTTAACGCTGCATAGCTTACCACGGACAATTCCAGATTCCTGAAGAGCTTTGATGAAAATCCTATTAGCCATGCCTACGTCCACTGGAACCTTCTCAGGGTTTTCCTCTCTGGCAGGTCTTCCTATGGTGAGTCCCCAGTGACTTGGGGAATGTGGGTTATCATACAAAGGGGGGACAGATGAAGTACCTTCCTTGCCGAGGGAGCTCTTATTTGCTTCTTTGAGACCGGTTGATAAAGCCGCCATTGCCTTGGTGGTCTTTCCCCCTCGTGTGAACTCCTCCACAAATTTTTGAGGTACTGACAGATTACGAAGTATTTCTCGATTGTCGCAGAACCACGGGCGTCCCAGTACCATGTCGCTCCCAACATCTCCCTTGACTATGTGAAACTCTGCAATGGTTGGAAAAGTGGCGAATTCTACGGGTAGGGAGATCCACCCATAGGTGCGTACCTCAATCTCGTTCAGATCCTTGATGATTGTAGGGGCATGGATGGCTTCACTGCGAGGAATGTTAGCGGCTCTAAGAGTTTTGGCCGAAATGACGTTCACCGGGCACCCCGAGTCGATGAGTGTCTTCGGGAATTCAGCATGGAAGAGGTGAGTGGTTGTGAGAAGTCCTGGGCCTTGTCCTTCTGTTGGCTCCCCCTGCTTGGATATTGTCTGCTCATCAGCTTCCTTGAAGGGTAGGCGTCTGCCTGATACTACCATGTTCAACGCCATGAACTTGTCTTTCCGTTGCGGTTTCGAGAGACAGAGAGTCTCACATAGTTGATACATTATCCCTTCCACTCTCTTTTTTACTGGCTCCTCAGGAAGGGTGAATGATCGAACTGGTAAAGGGTCTTGGTATACACCTCCGTTTCCCAGGTGTAATTCTCCGGATTCCACCTTGGCTTGGAAGATTCGCTCAAGGCTAAAGCAATCTCTGGTAGAGTGGGTAGTGACTCAGTGGTAGCGACAATACCTTGGACTGGCTACCTCCTCAGTCGTAGGAGGTTGGCGTACTGGAGGGAGTTCGGTCGCTCTGTCCTGGATCCAAGTGTCTAACAACTATAGTACCTCCATGGGGAACGAGTAGTCAGGTACTTCTTGATAAGACGAGGGTACCGAGTACACCACCAATCTTTTCGTTTAGTCCACCTATAAGTCAAACCTTGAACGGTTCCTGTAATCAAGAACTCAAGAAAAAGATCTCCTTCAGATCTGATTGATTCACACAAGGGAGTCAATACAAGAATCCGAAAGACTATGTCAATCAACCAAGTACGATACTTTAATTATATAAGATGGCTCAAATATAATGCGGAAGTAAAGTAAAGTACACACAAGATTTTGTTAACGAGGAAACTAAAAACTCGTAGAAAAACCCCGGGACCTAGTCCAGTTTTGAATACTCATAAGAATTAATCCGCCAACACACCTACTCTCAGACTTCGGACTAGCTGGTGCAGACAATATGACCCTAATACGACTATTAGTCACAAAGATTTCCCCTCAGTATTCCTACGCGTCCAACCACAGCAAGGTGGTCACGCACATGTACTCCCTTACGCAAACAGACGTCCTTTACTGTCTTACGCAAAAGTTGCCTCATAGCCCGTCGCGAGGACTATCGTTACCCGACCTCCAATCGGACGATTACAACCTTTGGACAACAACCAAATAGTGGCAGGTCAAATCGCTAGATGATATCCTTGGTAACTTACAGATATTTCACCGAAGTCTTTTCACACCAAGAGCGAGGATATTGAGTTTACTTAGGCAATAAACACCTCGAGATATCGATCAAGGTTTCAAAACCCAAACTCCCGAAAGAGTAACCTTGTCGTCCCAGTTGGAATCAAGTAGATAGCTGTAGCAAGTACGATATGATATGACCGTGAAGAACAATGTACCTGTAAAAGAACAAATCCAATAACAGCGATCTTGATTCCACTCAATATCTATAGGTTAGGCACACAAACCGAAAGCGGCTTGCTGACAAATCCAGGTTAATAGATAAAGAGTATGTTCTAATCACAACGATCTTGAGTGGCCTTATATCAGAAGATAAGGACCTTAGAATAAACAA
>JAJJMA010341353.1:28291-50829 GCA_023529015.1 Papaver nudicaule
TGGAGGTGATGGAGTTGGTGTTATTAATCAAGCAGACTGTGGTTCTTTGGTTCACAGACAAAGATTTGTTTTCTTTTCATACTATCACTAGGATATTGTTTCAGTGGGAATCAATAATTCACTTGTAAGTGAAGTGTAATGTGTTCTCAGGCTTGTACATATTTTTTATATTAATATAACCTTTTTGATTCAAAAAAAAAAGAGATAAATAAGGAAAACAAAACTTAAAAATCGAAAAAAAAAAAAAAAAAAAACAAATTTCGGTGGGTTTCCTTCTCCTCTCTTTATACGTGAATAATTCAATTGCATACTCTTGCTTAGTTAATTCAATTGCATACTAACACATGATCAAGACATAAATATCAATCAAGACCATACAGAAATGAGTGCTTTTCATAGCCTGGTGTGTATATAGCACATCCAGTCAGTGGACTGTAGACCATACAGAAATGAGTTCTCCAATCTACAGACTGTCGACCTTTCGGGTGGTCGAAATGTAGACGAAATTCTCAATAGCATTGGTTCCTTGAAAAGTAACCTCAGCAAATTAGAGGTTGTGAACCTTGGAAAGAAGTGTAACTTTCCAAAAGACACCAAGAATTGGGTGGAATTGAGAACTCTCGTTTACCAGGGAGAGATACATGATGGATTAGCAATGCTAATTTTTATTTGGTCAGAGAATGTTGATTAATTTTTCCCGTGAATGTACCGTGCACCCAAATTGATTTAATAATATTAAGAGACCTCTCTTCTGACGTATGATACAAATATAATCTTATTATTATTTTATTTAATTATTATTTTAGTTTTTTAAGTGTTTCTTTCCTTATTTATCTCTAACAAATTTTCTTTCCCTTTTTTCTCTCTAGCAAAAATCTTTTAAAACAAAAACATAAGATTACTTTTTTTTGTAGTTAAAAATAGGACATGTGGCTGATTTTTATTGGTAGGTGTAGAGGTGCAGAGGAATTTGGGTGTAGAGGATCCGGAGCGTTTATTTTGATGTAAAAAAATATTTTACCTTAAATACGTTTCTCTCTCCTGCTTTCTATTTAGTACAGTATATATATGTATCTAAGGTAATTAATACTCCCTCCGTCCCACATAAATTGAGCTAGTTTTATTTTGATTTTGTCCCACATAAATTGAGCTAGTTCTATTTTATACTATGAACTTTCAAAACTACCCTTCCTAAATTAAAAGAAGAGTGGTCCCATGAGAGAGAGTGAAGGTAAGATAATAACAATAGTTGAGGGTAAATATGAAAAAAAAAATCTCTCTCTTCCTTGCCTTAATAATTGTGCAAATCCCAACTAGCTCAATTTATGTGGGACGGAGGGAGTATTATTTATCTTTCTTCTAAAACCCTAAAGGCTATAACCTAGCTGTCTCCCTCTTTGTGTTTCATCTTCCTTCTTTTACAAAAACATAACAAAAGAAAACAATTAAAAATCTGCTCTCTTGAGTTTTTGGAAAACATGCCGATTTTACAAAAGGGTCATGTTAACCTATGCCCCCATGCATAGGTTAACAGGTATTAATTACACTATTATTTTACATAAAAAGTATAAATACTACTACCATTACCTCGTTAATCATAAAAAGAAAAAAAATTCATTTCTACCCTTAAACTTATAACTCTGCAACTCTCTTTATCTCTCTAACTCTCTTCGTTTTCTCCGTCTACTCTCCCTCGCTCTCTTCATCTTCTTCCTTTTCTTTCACTTAGAAAATATAATTGATAAAATAGATAAACCAAATAAATTATGCTGACGACTAATTCACAAAGAAATCAAGAAAAGCTAATTGATGTCTATACATTAATTGAAACCCAATTAGAGGAGAGAAAAAAAAACAACAATTAAATCAATCAAAATCAACAATTTTCAGTCTGTATTCTATCAAGTTTGACGTATAAGTATCAACACTGTCAATGGTTTACAACTTAGCATCTAACACAAAAAGCTTGACTTCCGTTCCGTCGCCGTCGTTGGCATCCTCCCACCGTCGATGTTGTTCAAGAATGTTTTCTAAAATTATTTTCTTCTACCTTAACTGATCAATATTATTCTTAGATTTAATATTTACTATAAACATAAGATTCTATACTTTCGAATTATCTTCCAGTATCATTTTCAATCCAAGTCTTCAACTGTGGGTTTTGTTCAGTTTCATCTCAACCTCAATCCAAATCAAAGATGACAAAATGGTATTCAAAGACCATAGCAATTTGAAAGACCGTAATATTTGTGGGGAAGAAAGAGACGATGAGATAAGTGTTAACAAAACTCTTCCTTTCTCTTCCATAATTTATGCAAAGACCGTAACAGTTTGAAAGGGTATTATTGGATTTATATATAAGATAATAAGAATAAGATTATTTTTAATTTTGGTTTATTAACCCTAGACAAATGTTGCACTACCGATATAAAAGTAAGTAATTAATGAGCTCTTAACCTGTGCGTAGGGGCATAGGTTAACAAAAGGGCATAGGATTTGGAATTTCCATTGGATTTGGAATTTCCATTTGAGGTAGGGTTTTTTTTTCAAATATTAATCTAAACTCAATTAATTGTTATTCATTGATATAATTTATCTTAATCCATTTGATTTGTCTCTTTAATAAAGGTTTGCTTGACTTGAAAATACTTGGTTTATATTCTAATCATATCCTAGGATTTGGTTTATACAGTTTTGTAATAGATAGAGAGTTTCTGAAAATTATCTAAATTAAAATATTATCCCGATCGATGATCAGATTTGTGATATAGGTAACTAATATGCTTAGGTATCTGTGACTAAAATTTGAAGATGATCCACCGTAAATTCACCATTGAATTGATTTTAAAACCTCGGTGATGTATTCTGAAAATTCTGACAGTTTCGTTTCTTTCTGTTCTTGATTGATTTAGGTAGTCTAGTGATGTTATAATGATTTGTGGTCTTCATAGAAAATGTAGATTTGTTTCTTATGTTTTTAATGGCTTTGGATTTGTTTGATTTCAGATTATATAGAAATTGATATGAATATTTCAGTGACATGATGTAGTCTGTCCAGTTTTTAGAGTGACCTTGTAACTTCAGTATCTTTTGTTTGAGCCATGGATTGTGTTTGAAACTTTCACATGATGAACCTAAATATGTTGTGGTCGTACAAAATCTAGGTAACCCTTGATCAGGTATGTATTATGTGTTGTATGAATTTACTAGCTAACTGTACATGGGAAAATGTAGAAATGTGGTTAATGTAGTAAAATAATATGGGTGGGTGTTTAATTTCTAAGATTAGAATGATACTGAAATTGGTCTCGCCGAAATGTAAATGCAAATTAAGAATTGTTAAGCTACAAAGATTGTGTGATGAAGATTTATGACGATTAGTGTGCTAACCGATGTTAAGAATATTAATGGTGAATAAACTAAAGTGTTAATTAAGAAAGCGGGTCTTAAATAGACGATCTAGATTGCCTAACCGTCGGGTCTCTTTTGGGATGTTGTTAACCGACGGGTCCTTTTTGGGATGAGTGCAAGAACTTAAATGACAGGTTCCTACGGGAATGAGTGAAGGCTACTAACTGACGGGTTCCTATGAGAATGTGCTAACCGTCAGGTCCATTTTTGGATGAGCTAGCCCGAGCGATCAACTGTCGGTCCAAATTGGATGAGTATAAAATTATAAACTTGAATTGGGAAAGCTAAATATGTATTAACTTCCTAAAGTGAGAACTTATAAATAGATGGATTGATTTTGAGAAGAATTTGAAGGGATGTAGTGAATAATTACTTGAGCCGAAACCATAAAATAACTACGTAGACTGAAATCTACAAATCAGTTCGAAAATCGGTTTGTATTAATTAATAATTATTTAAAGTGTAAGAAATGATCGAGTACAGTTGTAATGGTAAATAATTTTGGTTCTCCCGATCTTTAAGGTATTCTTATTAATGCATTAATTGTGTTGAACTTAGTATTTTTGGAAATTCTCTACGGAGCTGTGGTTTGCTCACCCCTTCTCTTTTCCTCTTCCCACAGAGTTTGAGGAAGAATTAGCAACGTAAGCTTAGTCAAAGCTTGTCTGAGATTCGAATAAAAGTTAGTAATATTTAAGAAGAGTACTATATTTATCACGGGAATTCGGGGTACTTTTATAAATTGCCGAGTTAATATTCGTTTCTTCAATTATTTATTTTTGTGAGAGATTGTTTCAGTTTAGTAGACTTTAAGAAATTGTTTATGGTTTATTTTGGAAAACATCTTTAAATACAATTTGCTTTGGAATTTATTGATCTAATTGTTTTTATAATTCCTTTGTTATCTCCGTTATTTTTGTTTAAATGATAAAGAAGAAATTAGCCTGTTTCATAGTCATGTCTTAAGAATCCGGACTTGCTATTGGGTTAGACGTGATCCATTGGGTCAAATCCGGCCTAATAAAAGTCCGAATTTTTAGGGCTGTGAGGTGTAAATTATCCCCGTTGTGGTTCACTAGAGTGGCGAAGAAGTGTAAATTATCCCCGTTGTCGATTTCTACAATATACACTTCTCTGAAGAGGAGAAAAAGAAGTTTCATGAGAAGATCGCCGTTGTTAAAGAGAAGGTATGGTCCGCTTGTTTTCCCTTTAGTCGTTTCTATTGATTGCTTTCTTATTGCAATTTTCTCTTTCCTTAGAAGGAGGATCAAGAGTGACAGAAAAAACAACAAGATCAAGAGGAGGTTGCCGAATTGAAGAAACGAAAAAGACCCTCGAAGCCGACCGACGCTGGGAAGGGGGCAAGTGGTCAGGTGATAAACACAACATGCCTCAGTTATGCAATGGGCATGAATACCTGCCTCTGTTTAGAACCTGACAAATTGACTGCTTTTCAGCTTGAGGAGGTGATTACTGGGAATGATGGTTTGATGGCGTTCTCTCAATGTGACCCTAACCGTGTGAGTGTTGCTTCTAGTGGTAAAAAGGTTGTGAAGACTGTTGTCTCGAAGCTAGAAGGCTCGAAGAGGTATGCTACTAGGGCTGCTAGCAAAGGGGAAATTCCACCTCTGAGTGTGTCTATCGAGGACGTTGATGATGAAGAGACCGAGGATGATGAGAGTATTCTTAAGAGGAATAAAGCGGGACCTGCCTCTGGACATTCTTTACTTTGAATGGTCCTTCCCAGATTGGCTCTAGTTTTCCTGCATTTCCCTTTTGGTAAGGTGGGATTTTACGCAATACCAGCTCACCAGACTGGAATTCTCTTTCGATGACTCTTTTGATGTATCCTCGCGCTAGATCTTGTTGGTAGTTGATGATATGTTGTCGAGCTTCTTCTCTAGCTTCTTCGAGGTCGTCCAGTTTTGCATAGATTAAGTCTGCGGTGAGATTTTGTTCCCATGTTTTGTATTTATCCGTTGGTATCATTATTTCTGTAGGTAGCACTGCCTCGGTCCCATATGTTAGGTGAAATGGAGTCATTCCTGTTGCACGCCTTCGAGAGGTTCGGAATGCCCATAGCACGTTGTGCAGGTGCTCGCACCACTGTTTTTTGTGATGTAATACTCGTTTTTTCAGGTTATCCCCTATTGGTTGCCTCCGCCTGGCCGTTGCTCTGTGGATATATTGGTGTCGAAGTTCCTAGTCTTACGTTATGCTGGTTTAACAATTCTCTGACGTCTGCACTTAAGAACTCCTGAGCATTATCCGAGACTATCTCGGCAGGGACCCCGAATCGACAGAATATATTTTCCCAGAAGAAAGTGAACACCTCTCGGCCTGAGTGGCTTTTTAGAGCTTTAGCCTCGATCCAATTGGAGAAGTAATCAGTTGCTACGATGATGTACCTTCTTTGCCCTGTTCCTGGAATGAATGGACCGACAATATCTACACCCCATTTGGCAAAAGGCCAAGGGCTTAACACTGGGTTTAAGTTTGTCGCTGGTGCGTGAATTCTTTTAGTGAATCTCTGACAAGGATCACATGTTCGGGATATGTCTTTTGCATCGGCCTGCATGTATGGCCAGTAGTACCCTTGAGCCTTGGTTCTTTGTGCGAGTGACCTTGCACCACTGTGGGTTCCTGCTTCGCCACTGTGTAGTTCCCTCATAGATGCTACTCCGTCTAATCGATGAACACATCTCAGCATCGGTCCCAAGAATGACTGTCGGTATAGGACTCCATCTAGAAGTCGATAGTTTGCTGATCTACTTATTATTTTATGCGCTTCAAGTGAGCTACTTGGTAATTCCTTGGTCTCCAGGTATTTCCTTATGGGTGCCCTCCAGTCATCATCTTCGTCCTGGATGGCCATAACAATTTCTTCTCCGAAGTTTTCTATCGATGATTTCTTTATTCTGCCAATTTCGATGGAAATGATGTCTTGATCTGTTATTTTGGAGGCGATAAACGCCAGGGCATCTGCATGCCTGTTGTCTTTCCTACATATGTGTCGAATTTTTAGATGGGGAATCTTCGTTATTAGCCGCCTTGCTAGTTTCTTGTATTTTGATAGGGAATCATTCGATTGGTAGCTGCCGTCGAGCTGTCGCACTACGAGTTGTGAATCTGTGGTTATGCGTGCCTCTTGGATCTCCATTTCTATCATGGGGAATTTCAGAACTATTATGTAAATGTGCTTTGTGGAATTTCCGAAATTAAACTTTGCCTCATTTCAAAGCTAAAGCCTTAGTCAATATAAATAGGAGTGTGTGAGTATAAAATTTGCATAAATACTTCACACCTAACAGCCATCAGATCTATAATCATGCTTAACAGTATTCAATCGTACAAGAGTGTGAAGATAGTAAGAACAACATCGAAGATAATACATAAGAGAATATGCTGGATAAGAACTCGTTTACCCATTAAGTCTTGTAGTAACTAATACATGGATATGATCCTTAGAAGTTAAGAGGAGAAAGCTAACCTAATCTCACCCTTCACAACTTAGGTTAGACCAAAAATCCAACCCTTACAATGTTTCTCGAGCTCGCCTTATATAAGCCGAGTCGGTGGTGGTTTACAGCTAATAAGACAAGCTACCCAATCGTGGTGGTGTCAGAGCTTGTCGAGTAAGGCAGTTCCTTCGGTGATACCTTCGAAGATGACTTCCTGCTTTTATCCTTCGATGATCTAAGCAAGTCTTCTGTCTTCGAGATTTCCCTCGAGGTAGCTCTGCAGGCTAATCTCGAAGCATGGCTGCGACATCTTCTGGCAGGGCCTAGTCCTCCTGATCTTGACACGTGTCCCGAGGGTGTTTTACCCTCCACAAAGAGTGGTATCTCTCCTAAAAGCTTTATCCCTCTGTAGATTGTGAAAAATGAGAGAGGGACAAGATTGTAAAAATACTCTCTAAATAGGCCTAACCTAGAGGCAATTGCCTATTCAGTCACATCTTCATAGCTCAGAATGCAACCCGTTCTACGAGCTGAATAAACTCTCTATGAGTTCTCTCTTATAACCCCCGGTGGAGAGGATGATATCATAGTGCAATACTGATAATCTCACCAACACATTAAACCCATTAATCTGCTTCATGTCGACATCGCCTCGAATTCCTCGGCATCAGAACCAGGTCATTATATGGTACACGGTGAAGAGTTAATAGAGACGCATCCTCACAGATTTCCTCTTTATACGACTCAACATTCGAGTCTTAATAAAAACCTCAGGAATATCGAAGTTCTAGGCCTGTCCAGAACTCCCTGAGAAGCATACAGCAGCCTAAACAGGCTTAAGCAGACCTCATCCTAAACTCAGGATGGTCTAACACACCATGGATAAACACGCCATGACTTCAAGTATGTTGTAGCGTAGACACGCATATCATAACCAAGGCATAGCCAGCACGCACTAGCTGCAGCAAAGTTGACCTTGGCCAGATGCCAAAGTCATAGCGCCACATAGCATGGCACCACGAACCATGAGCCATGACGCCATAATGACGAGGCTAGCGCTAAAGCACTTTACAAGTTAGCCTTGGCCAAAGGCCAAGGCCGTGGCGCCATGAACTATGGCGCCACAACGAGTTGGCCTTGGCCAGAGGCCAAGGCCGTGGCGCCATAAGTCATGGCGCCATGAATAATAGGGCTAGCGCTAAAAGCGCTTTACAAAATAGCCTTGGCCAAAGGCCAAGGCCGTGGCGCCATAAACCATGGCGCCATGAATAATGGGTTAGCGCTAAAGCGCTTTGGGGGTTGGCCCCTTGGGCCATAGCGCCACAAGCCAATGGCGCTATGAACTCCTGGCCTTGGCCAATAGCCAAGGCCACTCCTATACTCGTGTTCTAGAGGCACCACACTCACGTTGGTCATGGCGCCACGCCATACGACCCTACTCAGACTCAACACAACTCAACTACGCAATATCTGCGTATCACTCGAGACATCAAAACATCACACGGGGGGATAACTTTAGGGGTATTGGTCTGGCGGTCTACGACAGTTGAAAGAAACTGATGGAGATAGTGGACAGTTACGAGAAGATGGCGCGAGTGGACATGTTCTACACAACTCAGGCAGTTACGGAAACCAACCCATGTCCTCCACTCCTCCACTCTTCCACGACTTCCACCTTCTCTGTCGAGAGATCAGGGTGAGTTCAAAACTATAAATAGAGGCCTCCTCTATCATCCAAGGCAAGAAGATCATCCAGAAACAACCAGACATTCAGAACACCTGAATGAACCAGAGCCTCAGAGTAAAACACGTCTGAGCAACCAACACACTTCGAGCCTTGGAGATTTCCAGTCACCTTCATAACGGAAATCTTGAACTCTTACACCCAAAAAAACACATCCTCAACCTGATCTCAAGTTTCTTCGATGTTTCCCTCCCTAGATCAACCTCTATCCTCTCTGTGACCGAAGCAAGACGTGAACGACCATTGACTTGGTTTAGGCTCGTCTTGTTCGACTTTGATCTCGAACACTACGAAAGTACCCAGAGACGGTGCATTGTTTTTCCAGGTAAAAACACCCTCTAACCAAGCTCTTCTTCGAAATTGTTAGCTTGTGTTGCCGCTTTTCTTTTCAGTTACCTTTGAGCTTTTGTTCTCGGTCTAGAATTGCGTGTAAGTCTTCTCTTGGGATCGAGAAGCCTAGAAGTACCTCTTACGGGAAACTAGTTTATGTTTACTAGTCTTCTTTGTATTGTACTCGTGTTCTGTTCTATCACGTCTACCAAACCTAACGATCTTGTTTATTCTAAGGTCCTTCTCTTCTGATATAAGGCCACCCAAGATCGTTGTGATTAGAACATACTCTTTATCTATTAACCTGGATTTGTCAGCAAGCCGCTTTCGATTTGTGTGCCTAACCTATAGATATTGAGTGGAATCAAGATCGTTGTTACTTGATTTGTTCTTTGCAGGTACACTGTTCTTCACGGTCATATCATATCGTACTTGCTACAGCTATCTACTTGATTCCAACTGGGACGACAAGGTTGCTCTTTCTTCCCAAAACCAGCATACTGACCAAAAGTCAAATGTTGTTCGGTAATCAAATTGGCACAAGTACCTCGTACCCATGAGATGTCGTATCGACTGAAAATGGCTCACAATCTAGTATTTACTATGTCATTTGAATCTAGCACAATACCTTAATTTTCTCTTGCGAACGACAAATTTTTCTTTTTATATTTCAAGAACGGTAATCATGACCCAAGTTCCTCCCATGACCTAAGACCAATAAAAAAGTTACGTATATTTGTCAGAGCTCCTGAAAGCTTTATCCCTCTACCAAGCTTTTCCTCGGAACTACAAGCCTGTGTCTGCCGCTTTTCTTTTTAGTTACCTTTGAGCTTTTGCTCTTGGTCTAGAATTGTGAGGAAGTCTTCTCTAGGTATCGAAAAGCCTAGAAGTACCTCTTACGGGAAACTAGTTTATGTTTACTAGTCTTCTTTGTATTGCACTTGTGTTCTGTTCTATTACGTCTATCAAACCTTGCGATCTTGTTTATTATATGGTCATTCTCTTCTGCAATAAGGCCACTCAAGATCGTTGTGATTAGAACATACTCTTATCTATTAACCTGGATTTGTCAGCAAGCCGCTTTCAGTTTGTGTGCCTAAACTATAGATATTGAGTGGCATCAAGGTTGCTCTTTCGGGAGTTTTGATTTTGAAACCTTGATCGATATCTCGAGGAGTTTATTACCAAGTAAACTTAAATATACTCACTCTTGGTGTAAAACAACTTCGGTGAAATATTTGTTAGCTACCAAGGATATCATCTAGCGATTTGACCTGCCGCTATTGAGTTGTTGTCCATAAGGTTGTAATCGTCCGATTGGAGGTCGGGTAGCGATAGTCCTCGCGACGGACTGTGAGGCAACTCTTGCGTAAGACAGTAAATGACGTCTGTTTGTGTAAGGGAGTACATGTGCGTGACCACCTTGTTGTGGTTGGAGGCGTAGGAATATTGAGGGGAAATCTTTGTGACTAATAATCGTATTAGGTTCATATATATTGATGCCCCTAGCAATACAATGTAAACCAAGAATAAAATCCATGCTGACATCTACTCACAGAGCTTCTGGAACTGGCAATGGAGTATAAAGACCAGTATTTTGGATATGCCTTTTAACCGTTGACATACCATGCATTTTTGGACTAACCTGGACAACCACTAGCTTCACCTATTGTAGGCTCCACAACAGTCCTAAAGTGGCGATACGAGACTAAGCAGTGGTGCCAGGCTATGGCCTATGACACCACAAAAAGCTAAGCAGTAGCACCATCAAATTTCGATAACATCATCCTAATACTGCGCTACTCCTAAACTGTGGCGCAAAGCTATTATAGCACCAGTCTAGTGCAAGTATTAACTATAAGTTGTGGCACCATCAATAATACCATAGTCTAAGGCGTTAGCCTGATGCTAATGCCATAATCACTCTGGCCTAATGTCATTTTTATTGCTAGTGCCAATTTCTGATGGCACCAGTTTCCTGCTTTGCGCTAGCTTGGTATTAGAGCCATGTTCTCTTGATTTGGTAGTTCTACCTAAACTGGCAAATTGTAATTCAAAAGGCGGATCTGTTGGTTGACAAAGTTTCCCAAATTCATCAAGAGGTAAGAACAAAACTTGTAATGCAAAATACAAAGAAGACGCTGATAAGCACAAACGCCTGAAGATTTTTCAAGAAGGAGATTTATTGATGCTACACCTTCGAAAGGAAAGGTTCCATGTTGGTACTTACAACAAAACCAAGATGAGGAAATATGGTCCATTTAAGGTGTTGAAAAGAATCAGTGATAATGCATATGTTATCTATCTTCCTGCAGAGTGGAACATATCCAATATTCCAATGTGTTCAATGTTCAAGAAATTTTCACCTTCCATGGTGATAATGAGGTACTATACATTGCAGACAACTCGAGGACGAGTTTCATTCAAGAAGGGGGGACTGATGCAGTACCGTATATAGAGTTTCAAGTCAAATTAAACTCTTCTATTTTTATTAATCTTTGTTTAGTATTTCAATTACATTTTTAGTCCCACATCTTTAGGATGGTTATGAGTCGTTTAGTTGAGTCTCTATATAAAGACTTTAATCCCATATATATCGCTAAGATGGTTTTGAGTCGTTTAGTTAAGTCGTTATTTAAAGACTGAGTATTGTTTTATTATTATTATTATCAAGAATCAAGATTATTAGTTAAGTCGTTTAGTTAAGTATTAGAGAAAATGGCAACTGTAGCTAACTGTAGCAGCCAAATCCGTTTTCTATTCAACTGTTTCCAAAATACAAGTCCATGTTTGTTCTGATTTTTTGCCCGATCCAGTAAACTTTAAATCGATTCAAAAATTAACTCAACCCAACCTCTTAACCGTAGCTATAGTAACCCAACTAACCTTAGTTAGCTCTTGACCCGACCCACATTAATTTTTTTGGTTCTCATCTTCTTCCCATTTTTACGGTTCTTCTTCTTCTCTTCTCTACTTAACACTAAGGTTACCCTGCTCCTCCCTACCGAAATACTTCACTTCTCCCTCTCTCCCTCTCTCCATTTTTACTGAGAAATTTCCCTTCTCTGCTTCACCATACTGTCTGTTTGTTACTGGAATTGCAGTTGCAGGATCAAATTTACAGTATGGAGATTTCCGATGACGCGATAGGTATTTCCGTTTAATTCTCAGTTTGTTTTACAGTCTGAATCCCACCTATAAACCCTAATTAATCCGCAATTTTTTTGTATCTTTAATGGTTTTAATTAAAGAATGGTAATGGTTTTAATCTAACCTAGAAACCCTAATGTAGTTTTATCTTGGTCATTGATATTCTGTAATTTGAGTTTGAACAGTAAGTGGATTATACCTCTTTTGCGATGTATGTTTACTGCGAACAGTAATGGGGTTATACCTCTTTTGATTTTTACCCTTACCGGAGTGTGTTTGCATGTAACTGATTGTGACGGATTTGTAAAGGAAATTACAGATAGATTGTGTATTTGAAAGTGATGCTCTTGTACTCTTCTACCAGTAGCTCCTGTACTGTTATGTTGAAGAAAATATCATCAGCTTTAATGAGTAATGCAGTAGAAATTTAAATTGGCAATGCCCGTTCATCTCTTTTGATTGTCCCCACTACGCACTTGTTGCTGTGTTTATTGTATGCTCCTGTAATGTGATGTCACGTCTACTGGCCTTTATTTTTGAGTTGTTTGTTACAACTTGTATTGAAACACGTGTAGGTGTGGGGGACGGCGACATTTACGTGATTTTGTGGTCTGGCGGGACCATAAGCGATTTCTCCAGTAATGAGCCCAAGTACAGTGGAAGTACTAATGTTTTCCAGAAAGTCAGTAAATCCATGTCCTCAATGTTGATACATGAGGTGTTTGGGCTAAACCCCAATACGCGTTTAAAAATCTACTCGAAGGTGTTCCTTAGCAGTACCGGAGCATTTTGTTTTGTCGATATTTCGAATTCACAGAATGTTGCTGAATTGGTTCGCCCTGAACTGCACAAGCTTACCGCTATGTTTTCGTTCTTTGTTGATGAGGTGACCGTTGAAGGCGAGACTGTAGATTTGAGTCACTGTTCTTTTAAAGGGTCAAATGCTAATATCCCGACGTTTCCTGGGGATATTTCGAGGCCCAGGTAGGGTTGTTTATCTTTCACTGTGAATTTGCCATACAAGTTACACATCTAAGTAATGTTATGTGTATGGGAAGAACCCTTGTATGCACATTCTCCCTTTGTAATTGGAATGGTATGTTGTTTGTTTCAGCGGCGCAGGCGGCTCCAGTTGGGGTGGCCAAGGGAGAAACATCGCTTCTGCACCCGTTGTTGTTTCGCGGGAGGTAGCTAGGTGGGTGTGTCAAAATACTGGTCTGTTTTTTTATTTTTATGTTTGTTTTCTGGTTGATTGAATTTATATGGAATATGGTATAGGTCTCGCAAACCCTATGGTACCGGCGTTGGAATTTTGTCCAAGTCACACGGTGACGTACCACAACAGAAGTTGTACACCCCCATGCCTCCTTTGGAAACCAATGATGTTCTGCCCTTACAACGTACTTATCCCAACCAGCATAACGAGGAAACCGAAAGGTACCCACCCATTTCCCTTTAAAAGTTACATTTCATTTATAAATTAGGTTTATAATGTGTTATGCGAACTGGCAGTAGGAGTACAGAGAGGGTTGTTAGTGGGGACATAAATTGTTCATCAGATGTGTTGGATTGTGCGGGTTTAGATGACCTCCCAGAACCCCGATTAGAATCGCTCCAGCAATTTCCTGACTGGGTTAGGTAAATATCTCCTGGCTAGTGTAGTTTTGGAACCCAAAAGGTTCCCTTAGGAGGAAGTAAAACGGTAACTGATGGGTAGTCCTACTGTCAGGTCATACGCCAGCATACTGACAGGCGAGGTTGACATGGACTTAGATGAAGGTGAGTCGCCACTACTCAATGATGAGCACTTCAGCAATGAGGTTCCTGGATTAATTTCTCCGGAGACGGACAGCAGTAGGTGAGTTTATCTATTGTTGTTAAAATTTTGGTTCCCTTCACTTTTCATCTCTTTGGTAGGCCACGCACTTACTACAGATGTTATGTGTTTGCCAGTGAGGAGGAAAGTGAGGGGGAGGATAATGTTGATCTTGCGGGCAGCCACATCATTGATCCCCTTTCGCAAGAGGGTCCTGTTCATCCTCGTGCTGAAAATCCACCCTCATATGTTGATCTCGCTATGTCGTCGGCAAGGGCTCTTGTTTGTCACCCTCGTTTCCCATCCCGTAATATTTCTGCAGACCCGGTTTGTCCCAGCTTTGTCACCTCATTAAATGAGTGTACAACTTTGTCTGGTAATAAGCGGTCTCGCCACCCATATCCCGAGATAGAATGCGATGATGGTCTTGCGACGGCTGTTTGCACAGATAATTTGGAATGTTTAGGTTACACCGAACGTCTGTTTGGATTTTCACCCTCCCGATTTACTGATCTGTGGGTAGGAATGGTTTTTCCTAACAAAGATGTCCTCAGAGATGTTGTAGATGAAATCCACATAAGGTGTATGAGGGAGTGTGTGAGGCCTGTGTCAAACTACGAGAGAGTTCTTATGCAATGCAAGACACGAACAGTTTCTGGATGCCAGTGGGAACTGAGAGCATCTGAGGTTGGAGGGATGTTTCGTATTAACAAGTACATGAACCAACACACATGCGGTGTTCAGAAAAGGCACAATGGATTAGGGCACAATAGTGCTTCTTCCAAGTTTATTTCCAAAGAGCTAAAGAGGTTTGTGTTAGAGAAAGCCGACCTTTCAAGTAAACAGACAAGAATTCCTATCTCTAGTAAATATAATATATGGGTATCAAAGTGGAAGGCCCAGCGTGCTCGCAGATTTGCATTTGAAGCAGTTTATGGTACTCAGAGAGAATCTTTCAGTGCATTACCTAGGCTAGGGTCTGAAATGGCAAAGTGTTTGGGCATTGTCCGGTCAAACCCACTAGCGTTGGTATGTCAAGCTAGTTGTCAGTTTTAGGTGTCAAAATTCAATTCTTGATTTAGCCTACTAGAGTTTAGATTTCGGAAATGGGATATAGACAAAGTAGTAGAGACCTTGAAGACGAAGACTGTGAAGACAAAGAAGACATCAATTATTCTTCATCGACAAAAGGTTAGTAGGAGTTATGACTTAATGGATATTCTTCTATTTCTACTTTCTCTATTCTTTCGAAATATAGTCGACTACTTTAGTAGTGATAATAGCGATTGAGATCGTGTTCTTGTGTAACATGGCTTTATGTCATGACCAGTATTTGATCCCACGAATACTGTGAATCAAGAATGCATGAGATAGATTCGACACCATATGTCCATTACAATGGTTTGCTTGCAAACTGTTAAGTTGGATATGGATGAATCTAAAGGAGTACTCTTGAGCAAAGAGCCTGTGGATCACAGCTGAGGACGTTCTCACGTCTAAGTTCTGGCTCAGCCCAGTACGACCAGCGGAATCCAGATTTGACCAAATTTGACCAGCAGACGGTTCCCGAACCGGTTTGCGTACCAGACTCGGAAATTCTCCTGAGTTCGAAATGTCCATTTGTTCACGAACCAGTACGTGAACCTGACGTGGATATTTCACTTATTGTCGAATTTAGAGTATATTCTTTTAGAATTTCACTCTGAGTCAAATTCCAAACTCCTTTATCTCTTAGATGGACTTGTGTAAAGCATAAATACCTTTTGTGTTCCATCTAACGATCCTCAATGAGTCAATAAGATAAGATTATCTCTGGTCTGTTGGATTTCTATCTTGAAGTGTTTTTGAGCCAACAAAACACTTGGCAGATAATTCTAAAAAGAATTCCAATTGAGATTAATCTCTATTACTTGGTTGGCAAGTTTGGGTTTCCTTAACTTGTGGGACAAGTAATTGATTGCTTAATTCCAAAGCAACCTATCTTATTGAGTGCTATAAATAGAGGTGTCTACGGACAAATACCGCAAGCATCAAGCATACATGAAGATCCTTAGGGAAGGTAACGTAAACTCTTTTCACTTCGGTGAATGCTTGTTGTGGTATAGTCATCCTCTATAGGTTGCAGCTCCTCTGGGAACTCCCTACGACTATAAAGACTTCCTTAGAGAGTTGGGAAGCACAGGTAGGAGATTGAAACCATCTTTGGTTGAAATCGGATTAACCTGTAACCTTGGTAACCTGATCACGTTCTTGTCTATTCTAAAGTCCGTCTCTTCTGATATACGGCTATTCAAGAACTGATACGTTACTCAACAAGGTTGGAAAGGTAGCAACGCACGGATGCATTCGGTGTTGTAAGACCTAGTTGGCTCCAGTTATGTAAGTTCCTTAAGTGGTTCTTCGTGTATAACTGAGGTAGATTTGAATTGGGCATTGCTTACTTGGTTTGCGTGTCAGCCCTGATTCAAGAAGTAGATTTCCGTATGACCTGGATCTAGCAATCCGAAGGAAGTCATCTTATTTATGGTAAACTGATAGAGGACAGTTATACCATAAGTCAACGGTTTGGTTTAAAACCCAGTATTGCTGACACAAGCCTTTGACAGCGGTCAAAGCAACTCCTAGGCCTGTAACGGACGTCAGCTAGGGGAATCAAGTGCGTGACGATCTGTGGGTGATCCAGAGACGTAAGGAAGGCGACAGTAGCCAATTTGCTTGGAGGGATTGAGTTGGTCTCTGCTACATCCCAGACCGAAGTCTTATAGTAGGCTAGTGTTTGTAGTCAGTTTGTACTGGGCGGTGACAAAACTGGACGAGGTCCCGAGGTTTTTCTGCAAGGCAGTTTCCTCGTTAAAAAACGTTTGGTGTCTTGTGTGCTTTTACTTTCCGCATTATAACTCTGATTTATAATTAAAGCACCAAGTAGTACGTTGTTGCCTAACTGTCGAGATTACTCCAGTTAGAGGTTTGGATATTGATTTTTGAGATCGTCCAAACTCTTTACCATAAGACTCACGAGCCAAAACGAAAAGTTGGTAGTATTTCGGTACCCCTTCTTTTTCAGAAACAGGGACTGATTAAAACAACTTAGGGTTTGCCTGTGAATTTTTAGGGTTTTCAAATTTTTTGATTATATTTTTCTAATTTTTTCCAAAGATTTTCAAAAGTTTGTTTTCTGAAAAGAAGCTCCTGTACCTTAAGCATCTAAATGACCTTAAAGGCTTTAGCATGTTTAAGAGTCTTTTGAGCATAGCATCAGAAGAATAAATCATTCATCAAAGAGTTTTCAAAGCCTCGGTAGTCCATATGTGCTTTAAATTTTTACAGCATCAAGCAATTATAAATACGCACAGAAACCATTTTAGAGTATTCAAAGTTCACATCTCGTACAAGAATCCATTTTAGGGTTTTTTTTTTAAAAAAAAAAAAAAAATAAAAAAAAACATCATATATGTAAAAATCATTTTTAGGGTTTTTAAAACTCATGAAATACACAAAAATCCGTTTTAGGGTTTCCAAAACTTTTAATATATGTTGAAACCCATTTTGAGATTTTCAAATTTCATGGTATATTTGGAAATAAAGCATCAATAAACAGACCCAGATGAAAATGGATAATTTGAACTAAAGGACAAAATAAGCAGTTAGGGATATGTCTAAAAAGGGCAAATACGACTTATATTAAACTTCGTCTGAAAAAATTCATTGCAGAGTAGATTTACATGGCCGACAAAGTACACTGCGCTAGCCGCCTTGGACCTCACGGGTTTTTTGTTTCTTGACAGGTCATAGCTAGAATGGCTTCACAATCGGAATACGCTCCTAAGCAGCGAGTAGGATCCTCGAGGCAGGGTACTGGATCGTCCAGACACCACAACACCAGATTCTCAACCAGTAAAGGGTTATCCCCCGAGGTAACGGCTAGCACAGTCCAACACCGAGAGCATGTAGGCGAAGAAGAAGTATTGATAGAAGATTTAGGTCCCGAGGGAAAAGGATTTCCAGAAGCTGAAGAGCCACACCAACAGCAAATACCGGAAGAAAATGGAGAAAATGAGGAAGAAGAGGACGAAGCATCTGATCCTGAAAATGAAATGCCCGAGCAACAGCCTACCGAAGCAAATACGGCAAGAGCTGCACAATTCAGAAAACTAATCTTAAAAAACAGGAAAATAAAAAAGTTAAAGAAACAGCTGGCCGAAGCAAACAAAAAGGTAGCGGAAAAATCGGCGTCCAACTACAAGGGAGGCAGCGAAGGACACTCTCGTCCAAGTAACGCATCTCGACCGAAGGAACCCTCCGAATCTAACACGTACATAAAGGTCAAGGGCACCAGTAAAGGCCACGGAATCACGGTATCAAGCAAGAAGACCGAACCTCCGGCATACACAAAGGCAAGCATGCATACATTCAGCGAAGGAAATCAAACGAAGAGAGATGCCGAGGCAAGAGCCCTGCAGCAAGTGATGATGGATCAAATCAAAGCACTCCGAGCAGAAATTTTCGACAACCAAATCCAATCGAGTGACAGGATCAAACTCACTCAAGCTATGAACGATGTCAATCGGTCACCACTAAGCCCAGCAATTCTTTCATTACCAATTCCAGTAAAATGCACAATGCCCACTTTCACCTCCATCTTCGACGGATCGGGAGACCCTACTATACATGTTAAAATGTACCTCCGAGTTTTTCTGGTTTACGCCAATAGAGATGAAGTGCTCTGCAAATATTTTCCTTCTAGCTTAAAAGGAGAGGCCCTCGCCTGGTACGACAATCTCGCAGCCGGCTCAATTTCTTCCTTCGAGGAGCTCTCCAAAGTTTTTGTACTACATTTCCTCTATAACAACTCAAGGCCTGGGGTGGAAAAACTATTCAGCATTCGGGAACGCCTCGGAGAATCAACCAAAAGCCTAACAAGCAGGTGGACCGAGCAGTGTGTAGAGGTCGGGAATGGAGCCACTGAAAAGGACAAAGTACGAGCATTTCTTAACGCTCTAGACAAAAATCACCCTCTATACGACAGACTCTTCTCGAAGAACCTCGAAACGCTGCAGGACCTGCGAAAGTACCAAAAGGAACGAATCACCTTGGAGGAAATAAAAGAACAAGCAGCACTGGGAAAGGAAACTATCTTAAAACAAGTTCATTCGATAAACAACCTATCACTCGAAGATCGAGGACAAGCAACGGGAACTCACTTCGGGGACCCATCGAAGCGGGAAAGACAGGATGATAGCGGTCGATATGGGAGCGAAGGAAAATTTGGCGATGGCAAATACCATGATAACAGAAAGTACACCGATAACAGAGAAAGCAACCCTCGGAGGGAGTTCGAAGGAAACAACAGTCAGCAAGGGCAAGGAAACCGAAAATTCGGGACGACGAAGCCAGGATTTCCCGCATTCCATGATAGGAAACTTCCCAAGCTCTGCGTTCCCATTGAGGACGCCCTTCGGGCCATCGAGCAGTCGGAGTACGCGAGCGAAATGAGATATCCTCGAAGCAGAGGAAACCAACCTAAACACACAAAAAACTCAAGGGACTATTGTCAATTTCATAAATTCCATGGACACACCACCGAGGATTGCGTCACGGCGCAGGATCAAATTTATTTCTTTATTACTAGAGGACAATTTAAACACCTTCTGGAGCTGCCGCAAGCACCCCCTAACCAACCACCACCTAAGGAAGAGGCAAAGCACGAAGCCTATGTTATTACCATCGACATAGATATTCCAAGGTTCGGAGCCTGCAACTCAATTGTTCATACGAAGGGACTAGAAGGAATCCAGACTGGACCTATCCACAAAAGGGACTTGGATGGACAAGAAATATTCAGTGTAGTCGCGAGGACTCGCTTGGAGGAATGGCAGAAGCAGCCAGTATTCTTTTCAGCGGCAGACATCCCCAACGAGGGCAGAATGCATAATGATCCTTTGGTTATTACCCTTCAAATGGGGAAAATAGCCATGACTAAAGTATTGGTGGACCCGGGGAGTTCTGTGGACATATTATTCGGGCAGACATTCGACAAAATGAAGGGCAAGAAAGCTGCTTTGGTACCTTCGGTTTACAACATATTTGGTTTCAACGGGAAGCCGTCGACTCCCCGAGGAGAATTAATGCTCACAGTTCATGCTGGTAGCGAAAAACAACCAACTCTATTCTGCGTGGTGGACATAGATTCCCCTTACAATGCCATCGTGGGTAGACCGTGGTTGCATAGCATCATGGGCGTTGCATCTACTTTGCACCAAAAGATTAGGTTCCCAACACCAACAGGGATTGCCGAAATCATAGGTGATCCTACCGAGGCTCGGGCATGCCATGAAATCGAGGTGCAAGCAAAGAAGGCTCGGAACAAGCAAAGATCCCGAAGATATCGGATGAAAGTATAGATAAGTTCATCGCTGACACCGAAGCTGGGATGCTGAATATGAAACAAGAGGGAAGCGAAGAGAGCCAGCATCTACAAAACAGAGAACAATTCCTCGTAGCAACAACCAACCTCCAGACTCCGAATAAACAGATAGGCGAGTCTAGCGAAGGCAACAGCACCCAGCAAGAGCCTTTCTGGATCGGCCCATTTGTCATTGAAAAGCAACTTGATAATGATACTTACAGCTTAGTTAACCTTGAAGGACAAAGGTTGAAAACCCCGGTGGAGGGGAGGCACATGAAACACTTGGTTTAAGAAAGTAATTCCATTTGTAAGGAACATCCGAAGAAATAATAAATGAAAATCGCACTCATTGATGCAACTCCAACCGAAGCCAAACTCCCAATACTGTCAACACCATCGCAAAGGCTGTAACGCCAAAGGCAAAAAACGCCAAACAGGCTGTAACGCCAAAGGCAAAAAACGCCAAACAGGCTGTAACGCCAAAGGCAAAAAACGCCAAACAGGCTGTAACGCCAAAGACAAAAAACGTCAAACAGGCTGTAACGCCAAAGGCAAAAATCGCCAAACAAATAAAAAGTCCTCGAATAGCAGGCACAGAGCCGATGACCATATAAATCGTAAGGGCCCTACGAGTTATATGGCACGGTCCTCTACCCACAAGACACCCCGTTAGCGGTGAGCACTTTGAATCAAGGCCACAAAAGCTGACGATACATTCGTACTCACTACCAAACGGCCACGAGGACGGCACGTTCTCGGGCGCCGAGGGGAGGATAAATGGGATTAACATCTACCTATAGAGGAAGATGGAACCCCGAGGCAGTAGATTTGCTTACACTCTCAAGCAAATTCCTCGGCCAAGGGACCTCCTCAAAACAAAAAACAGTCCCGAGGGGGGGCATAACATTTAAACAAAATAAATTCTTTATATATATATATATATGTGTGCAAATACAGGACAAGAAGTGTGATAGCAAAAAATGTGCGTACAAACAAAATGGCGCAGACACAACTACAAAGGAAAAACATAGATACAAAAGCTAAAGGGAAGAATTATCCTTCGAACAATCGGCACCACCACGAGGACTGTCCTCGGAAGCCTGAACGGATTCGCACGGGCCATCACAGGTACCTTCGGCGGCATTATTAAGTCTCCTTGAATCACCATCCCGAGCAGAAGCATTGCCATTACCACCGTTAGCTGCCCTTAAAAAATTCTCCAGCAGGCCTCTCTTTCGAAGCTCATCTCTAGCTAAAGCCACATAAACTTCCTGAGGAAGCAGATACTCGTCAATGGGAGATACGACATCCGAATCATGCGCACCAATAGCACCATAAGTAGGAGGTTCAACACCGATGGTTCTAAAAAGAAAGCGACCATGCTTTCGGCATGCCCTGCTAGTGGCAAAGGCCGAAGTAAGAGCAGATTGAGAAAGAAGTTCCTCCACAGCTCGACCATGTCTTAACTCATGACGCACAAGGCCAAATCCGACCACCAGGTCCCTCACGCGCGCTTGATGTTTAAGACGAAGCTCCCTTTCTTCGGATAACAGTTTAGCATGGTTCGTCATCTCTTCAGAACGACGCCTACGCTCGCACTCAAGCTCTTGAGCAAGTCTAGCCGAATCAGCTGTACGAAGCTGGCGTTCTTCGGATAATTCTTTGGTCAACTGCCTAACCTTTCTCTCGGCTTCCAGCTTCAGCTCGGATTCAGTCACCAGTTGACTTGTGGCATCGTGTCTCGCTACCTCGGCGTCAATAACCTTTTTCTTCAAATCAGCTTCGATACCTGAAAGCGAAAACAACAAACATAAGAATAGTAACACAGCGACTTAACCGGAGCCATGAAGTAAGCAAAACAGTAAATTTGGGTAAGCTCCCTACTCTCTTTGAAAACTATATATTCAGCAACCTGGTGCTGATTAGTATAGCGAGGCACCGAGGCATTCTTTCGGACATCCTCCGAAGTAATGACCCCGCTTTTGGCTAATTCTATTCGGTACTCATCAACAAGAGCAGCGGTCTGAACGTTTGTCTTGTTTGCCGAAGCAAGCTCTCGACATTTATCGGTACAACTCCTATTTAGAACATCGTTCGTAGTAACCAGCTCCTTGTTAACATTCTTATATGTAGACAGTTGCACCTTCAAATCCCTGATATCCCTTTCTAACTTTTCAATTACAACCCTACCAGAGACACTGACTGACCTCTCCGAGCGAG
>JAJJMA010341375.1:0-22400 GCA_023529015.1 Papaver nudicaule
GAACGTTGAATGGGTTGTAGGTATTTTCTATTGATTGGATAAGGTTATGCTTTCTAAGGGATATTGAAATAAAATACTTTTCTTAATTGATTCTGCTAAAATGGAAATCCTATCTACTGCACGCTATGACGCGCTGCTTTGGAGGAATGCAAATACAATAAACATGAGGCTTAGTGTCGTCCTCCTTCAGGTTTTTGGCGAAACCTGATTAAACCGAGTTCGACCCCGTAGCCAGTATGGCATGGGGTGAATCACGATTAGGAAAGAGTTCCTTCACCTTCTTGCAAAACCTTTCCACGTATGCGACTGCATCCTCCCCCATCTCTTGTTTGAGGTTGAACAGTTCCATACATTCTCTGAAGTCTGGGATGGTTTCTAGGACTTTGGGTGGTATGTTGTAGAGGATGAGCTCGCCTTCTCCTCGAACCTTGTCGTCGCGTAGCTTGTCACGTACAACTCCAGATTCCTGAAGGGCTTTGATGAAGATCCTAATAGCTGTGCCGATGTCTATTGCGGGTTTCTCCGGGCTTTTCTCTCGAGTAGTTTTCCTCGTGGTGAGTCCCCAGTGACTCGGTGAATGTGGTTTATCAGATACGAGAGGAGTAGACAAAGTACCTTCTTGGTTGAGGGGGCTCTCATTGGTCCCCATGGACTCTGTGGGCACGATTACCGTCTCGCTGCTCTTCTGTACAAACCGCTTCATGAACTCCAGGGGGAGTGTCTCCCGGTTGCTGTAGATCCATGGGCGTCCCAGCACCATGTCGCTTTCAACTACTCCCTTAACAATGTGGAACTCCGCTATGGTTGGGATCATGGCGATTTCAACGGGAAGGTCGATCCATCCGTAAGTTTGCACTTCGACTCCGTCGGGACCTTTGATGATGGCAGGGGCACGGACGGCTCTGCTTCGAGGGATGTTGGCGGCTCTGAGAGTCTTAACTGAGATGATGTTCACTGGGGATCCTGGGTCGATGAGTGCCTTTGAGAATTCAACATCAGACACGTGGGTGGTTGCGAGGAGTCCCCAGCCTTGTCCTTATGTTTGTGGCTCCTGTTTGGACATCGTCTGCCCATCGGCTTCCTTGAAAGGTAGGCGTTTCCCCGCTACCACCATGTTGAGTGCTGTGAACATGTCTTTCCGATGTGGCTTCGAGAGACAGAGAGTTTCACATAGCTGGTACATTATCTCCTCCACTCTCTTATTCACCGGTTGCTCCGGGAACGTGAATGCTCGAACATGTAAAGGATTTTGATATACTCATTCGTTCCCTAAGTGCAATTCTCCGGATTCCACCTTGGCTTGGAAAATCCGCTTAAGGGTGAAGCAGTCCCTGGTAGAGTGAGTAGTAACTTGGTGATAGCGACAATACCTTGGGCTTGCTACCTCTTCAGCTGTAGGAGGGCGTTGAGGTGAAGGGAGTGCGATTATCCCGTCCTGGATCCAAGTGTCTAGTAGCTCTAGTACCTCCTCCATGGGAAACGGGTAGTCTGGTACCTCTGATCTGGCTTTCTGTCTCCGCATCTCCGGTTGTTGTGGTCCTCCTTGGTTCATGTCCTTGTTTGGGGTCCCCGGAGTTGAATTAGCGCGTTTTGGATGCGTTACCTCCGCGGCAGGGCCTTTTCTCTTCCCTCCTTCGCTGACGGCGCCCATGGATGGTAGGTTGTTGTTGTACTGTTTGTTGACCAGCCTCCTATCGCCGCGAGTGGACCGGGTCTCTTCGCTCCTAAGGGGTTTGGTCATTTCTAACAGGGCGGGTGCAGTGGTGGCGGACCTCTTCGCAGCTTCATGGAGTTCGGAGAAGGTCTGGAAGCGGAGGTTCTCCAAGAGGGCTCGGTATACAGGAATCATTCCGTTGATGCAGAGCTCCACCAACTGCTGTTCCGTGACTTTCGGGTCGTGGCAGTCAAGGGCTTGGACTCTGAATCTCTTGATGTATTCGTTCGGGTGCTCGCTAGGTCTCTGGAACATTCTGCCGAGATCGGATAGTGTTATCTGCTCGGACACGAAGAAGTACTTGCGGTAGAACGCACTCACCATCTCGCCCCAGGTCCGAATACTGTTTGGAGCAAGGTTATTGTACCAAGTATAGGCTCTTCCAGTGAAAGACTTCGAGAATTCTTTGAGTCTCAAGACATGGTTGTACTCGTGTTCCCCTAGGGATTCCAGAAATCGTGAGATGTGCTCACGTGCATTCCCAGTTCCGTCATACAAGGAGAACATGGGCGACATATATCCTTTGGGGAGGGCGATCCTCTGGACCTCGTACGGGTACGATGGTTGGTGTTGGTGGATAGGTGGCGCCATATCTCTTTCTCGACTTCGTAGCAGCTTTTCCAAGTCGTCTGCCGTGACGTAGCGGGATGATGGTCCTCCACTTTGGCGAGATTCTTCTGGGAGGGAAGGCGCTTCGTCATCTCGGATGTGGATAATGGTCGAGCAAGCACCTGTAGCAGCAGCGTCTGGGGTCTCATTGACTGGTGAACTTGACAGCTTCGAGGTTAGAGTTTTGAGACAATCCAGGATTCCTAGTTGCGTGTCGAACATCTTGACTTGGCTTTCCGCAAGGGCATCTTGACGTTTGGCCAACTCATCTATAGTCAGCGCTCCTGACACTCCTTTCCCCTTCTCAGTGGTAGCGCCAACCTTGGTCTTGGAGGAAGGGTTCTTCTCAGAGGCTTGGGTCAGAGCGTTAAGAGTCATTGGGGTGATAGGTATAACCGAGATGGCAGGTGTTGAAGGGGGATTTTCTTGGGTAACAGGTATATTGGGAGTTTTGCTGGATGCAGGTGGGTTGGTAGGTGCTGCGTTGGAGGCTACAACACCGTCAGTTGAAGAGTTGGGGTTTTTGGTATCTGATCCCGACCTAAGTTCAACCATCTTTGAGCGAGTTTCCCTGGAACCGAGAGAATGATCTCCCACTGTGGTCGCCAACTGTTTTTACCTGCAAAAACAATGTACCGTCTCTGGGTACTTTCGTAGTGGTCGGAGATCAAAGTCGAACAAGACAAGCCTAAACCAAGAAAATGGTTGTTCCCGTCTTGCTTCGGTCACAGAGAGGATAGAGGTTGGTCTAGGGAGGAAAACATCAAAGAAACTTGAGATCAGGTTGAGGATGTGTTTTGGGTGTAAGAGTTCAAGATCTCCGTCGTGAAGTCGACTAGAAATCTCCAAGGCTAGAAACGTTTTTGGATTCTCAGGTGTGTTTTCTCTGAGGCTCTGATGTTGTTGTTTCTGTTTCTGTGTTCTAGCTGTTCTGAACGTTCTGCCTTGGAAGATAGAGGAAGCCTCTATTTATAGTTTTGAACTCACCCTGATCTCTCGACAGAGAAGGTGGAAGTCGTGGAAGAGTGAGGGAGTGGAGGACATGAGTTGGTTTCTGCAACTGCCTGAGTCGTGTAGAACATGCCCACTCGCGCCATCTTCTCGTAACTGTCCACTATCTCCATCAGTTTCTTTCAACTGCCGTAGACCGCCAGACCAATACCCCTAAAGTTATCCCCCCGTGTGATGTGTTGATGTCTCGAGTGAGTGATACGCGGATATTGCGTAGTTGAGTTGAGTAGAGTAGAGTCGTATGACTAATTGTCGCGACCAACATGAGCGTGGTGCCTCCGGGACACGAGTGTAGGAGTGGCCTTGGCTGTTGGCCAAGGCCATAAGTGTTTAGCGCCATAGCCTAGGAGGCTACGGCCTTGGTCTTTGGCCAAGGCCAATTTTGAACGCGCTTTGGCGCTAGTTCTGTTAGGGTGGCGCCATGGCCTTGGCCTTTGGCCAAGGCCAATTTTGAACGCGCTTTGGAGTTAGTTATGTTATGGCGGCGCCATGGCTCATGGCGCCACGGCCTTGGCCTCTGGCCAAGGCCAACCTGTTTGTGGCTATATTCCTCGTCACGGCCTTGGCCTTTGGCAAGGCTAAGTAGGTTTGTGGCGTCTTGCGCCATGGCCTTGGCCTCTTGGCCAATACTGATTTCTTGTGAATCCATGGTGACCCATGGTTTGTGGTGCCATGCTATGTGGCGTTATGGTTTGGCATCTGGCCAAGCTCGACTTTGGGGCAGCCTGTGCCTTAGTCGTGGTGTGAGTGCTTATGCTACAACACACTTGAAGTCATGGCTTGTTTATCCATGGTATGCTAGACCATCCTGAACTCGGGATTAGGTCTGCTTAAGCCTGCTTAGGCTGTTGTATGTCTCTCAGAGAGCTCTGGACCGGCCTGGAGCTTCAATATTCCTGAGGTTTGCATCAAGACTCGTATGTTGAGTCGTATTAAGAGGAAATCCATGAGGATACTTCTCTGTTAACTCTTCACCGTATACCATTAAGCGACCTGGTTCTGATATCGAGATGGGTGTCGACATGAAGCAGATCAATGGGTTTAATATGTTGGTGAGGTTATTAGTACTGCACTATGATATTACCCTCCCCACCGGAGTTATAAGAGAGAGCTCATAGAGAGTTTATTCAGCTCATGGAATGGGTTGCACTCTGAGCTATAGAGATGAGCCTGAATAGGCGATTGCCTTTAATAAGACATGGTTTCGAGAGTGTTTTTGACAATTTTGTCCTTCTCTCATTTTTCACCATCTACACCCTTCGGCTCCTATTAGTTTTATGCAGAGGCCTTGTTCTGAGGTGGAGGCGCAAAAGTTTTTGGAGCGAAGCTCGCTTCCCGGTCCCTATGCCGAAGACCTTGCGAATCATCTGAAGGCGTATGCTAGAGATCCTCAGAATCATCATCTTAATCCTTTCATTGCTAAATTCCTTTCTCAAGCCTTTTCTGGCTACTCGGATAGAAGTACTCTTGCCTCGGCATGGACTGTTCATCAAGCGTTTGTCGAAGCTGTGAGTGTGTGTTCGCTGGTCTGTTGTATTTGTTGTTTTTGCGTTGCCTAATGGTATGCTCTTTTATTTTTGTAGCATCGTCATCATGGAATGTTTTTGCTAGACTTGGCTCGTGATCAAGGTCTTGAGATTATCCGCCTTATTGAAGATGTTATTCATTTACAGCAGGAGAAAAACGGTTTTTCAAATGACCTTGAGAAAAGCAAGGGTAAGTATTTGCCGTCCGAATTTTTTGTCTTGTACTAGGAGTTTTGTGATTGATGTTTTTTGCTACTATCAGGCGATGTGAAGAGCTTGGAAGAACGGCTTGAAAAGGTTGTTAAGGAACGAGACTCCTATTCTGAAAGCTTGAATGCTCAAAAGGAGCTGACTGCAAAGTTGGAGTCAGATTTGAAGACCAAGGATAACGAGCTGGAGCGATTGCGAGGTGATTTCAAGGGAAGAGATAGCAAGATTGCATCGTTGAATGAGGAGGTGTTGAAGCTTAAGGAGCATACCCAGGGCGAGGATGAGCGAACGACTTTGTTCAGTCGTCAACATGCTCGGTTTTTGTTTAGGGATTTCGGGATGCAACCTCCTTTTTATCGCCTTGGTGTGGATGATCCTGATGCTGCACTGGAGTCCGATAAGGAAATAATTCCTTCCAAGGAGGTCAAAGCGATAGTGACGCAGTTGCTGGAGGAGAGAGCTGAGGAAGAATTTGAGGAAATGGGCAGTGAAAGTGTTGATGTTGATGGGGAAGATGTGGGAGGGGATGGATTGGCGGTGGATTCTGTGAATAATCAACCGGAGGGCGAGAAGCCGAATGAGGCTGGGGATGATATGATGGAGGAGCTAGAAAAGAGCTCTGGCGAAAATACTGGTACCGAAAGGCTGACCAGGGAATCTGTAAAGGATTCTGTCAAAGCTTCTGGTGGTGATACTGAACTCGATGGAGAGGCTGGTGGTCAAGTGTTTGGGATTTTCACCGAGGGTGCTCCCGAAGCTATAAACTCCCAGGTGAATGATGGTGGCGAATCTGCCTTTCCAACTTCGATGATTAACCCCGAAGATGTTCCGAAGGTAGATGACGTCATTGTTAAGGAAGTTGTAGGAGATGCTAAGTAGGGAGTGCTTCCCCTGTTATCTTCTTTTTCTTTGATGTACGTAACTTGTCAAGTTGGATGTTTCTTTTGCTCTCTTTATGTTGTGTACTTTCTTGCTTTTCTTTAGTAAACTTGTGTTGTAGCGAAGCAGTCTTTGTTGCTTATCTTGCATGTAGTCGAGACGTTGTTGTTGCAATTTTTTTCTTTTTTTTTTTCTTTTAGGCTCTTGTGGCTACTTGAGATGCGACTCCAGGGCTTACTTTGATGTGGGAGATAGTGAACCAAGCTAGTGGGGGCTTACGGATCACCCTTCCCAAAGGCTTTGAGCTACTTTCCCTGGTTTCAAGCAAACGCTGGCTATGGAGGGCATAGGTATCCGTCCTGCCTCGGCATAATAGGCGGGTATCGAAGATATTTGACTATCTATCATGAGGACGTGGTGACGTCCTGATAACCTATTTTTAGCCCAAGTGAGGTAGGAACTTACAGTGGATACCTGTGTTTTGATAATAAAGTAGCACAATGGGAGAGTGCCGGTCAAGGCTGGAGCTTAGACATGGTACTATTCTCCTATCTCGGCCTAGAGTTCAATCCCTTTATTTCTCAGTAGCCCCTCCTCGAGGCTATATTTTAGATTTTTAGAGGAGATCCCTCGGCCGCGTAATTCGCCAAGCATTCCCATGAATGTGGGCGAACTAACTACCTCGGGGTTCCATCCACCTTTAAAGGTGAATGTTAATCCCATTTATCGTCCCCTCGACGCCTCAGAAAGAGAGGTCCTCATGGTCGTGTGATAGTGGGTCCAAATGTATTATTAGCTTATGTAGCCTAGATACAAAGTACCCACCGCTAACGGGGTGTCTTGTGGGTAGAGGACTGTGTCATATAGCTCATAGGGCCCTTACGGCTTATATGAACATCAGCTCTGTGCCTGCTATTCGAGGTCTTTTTATGTTTTTGGCGTCTAGGCCTTGGCGTTAGAGCCTTTTATTTGCGACGAGGCACTAGGGGAGATATGGCGGCATGGCCAGTTCGTTTTTGTGGCGCTAAAGCCTTTGCGAGTGTGCCATTTTAAATAGGACTTCGGAGTTTGATTCGAGACAGTTGTGTGATGTTTGAATATAATTCTTTTAAGCGAAGACAGAGGTACATTTTTCATGTATAATACTTTCTTATATACTTTGCGTTCCATGCATTGTCGAGTCCCGATCCATCCTTTTCGTCAATTAACTTGTATGCGCCTTTCCCGACTACTTGCTTTACTTTAAACGGTCCTTCCCAGATTGGTTCAAGTTTTCCTGCATTTCCCTTTTGGTAAGGTGGGATTTCTCGTAATACAAGCTCGCCAGGTTGGAATTCTCTTTCGATAACTCTTTTGTTGTATCCTCGGGCTAGCCCTTGCTGGTAGTTGATAATGTGTTGCGGAGCTTCCTCTCTAGCTTCTTCGAGGTCATCCAGCTTTGCATAGATTAGATCCGCCGTGAGGTTCTGCTCCCATGATTTGTATTTATCAGTTGGTATCATTATTTCCGTAGGCAGTACTGCCTCGGTTCCGAATGTTAGGTGAAATGGAGTCATTCCTGTCGCACGCCTTTGGGAAGTTCGAAATGCCCATAATACATTGTGCAGGTGCTCGCACCACTATTTTTTGTGGGGTAGTACTCGTTTTTTCAAGTTATCCCCTATTGTTTTATTGGTTGCCTCGGCCTGGCCGTTACTTTGCGAGTATATTGGTGTTGAAGTTCCTAGTCTTACGTTGTACTGGTTTAACAATTCTCTGACGTCAGCACTGAGGAACTCTTGAGCATTATCCGAAACTATCTCGGCAGGAACCCCGAATCGGCAGAATATGTTTTCCCAAAAGAAAGTAAACACCTCTCTGCCTGTGTGGCTTCTTAGGGCTTTGGCCTCGATCTATTTGGAGAAGTAATCAGTTGCTACGATGATATACCTTCGCTGTCCTGTTCCTGGAATGAATGGACCGACAATATCTACTCCCCACTTGGCGAAGGGCCATGGGCTTAGTACTGAGTTTAAGTTCGTTGCTGGTGCGTGAATTCTTTTAGCGAACCGCTGGCAAGGGTCACATTTTTGGGATATGTCTTTTGCGTCGGCATGCATATATGACCAGTAGTATCCTTGGGCTTTAGTTCGCTGTGCGAGTGCTCTTGCGCCACTGTGAGTTTCTGCTTCTCTACTGTGCAGCTCTCTCATCAATGCTATGCCATCTATTCGATGAACACATCTTAATAAAGGTCCCAAAAATGATTGTCGGTATAAAACTCCATCCATGAGTCGGTAATTTGTAGATCTGCTTGTTACTTTATGCGCCTCGAGGGGGTTACTTGGCAATTCCTTTGTCTCCAAATACTTTCTTATTGGTGCCCTCCAATCGTCTTCTTCGCCTTGGATGGTCATTACTACTTCTTCCCTCAAGTCTGCTATTGATGCCTTTTTTATTCTGCCGATCTCTATGGAGATAATATCTTGGTCCGTCATTTTTTATACGATAAACGCCAAGGCGTCTGCATGCCTGTTATCTTTTCTGCATATGTGTCGAATCTTTAGATGTGGGATCTTTGTCATGAGTCTTCTCGCCAATTTTTCGTATTTTGATAGGGAATCATGGGATTGGTAGCTACCATCTAACTGCCGCACCACAAGTTGTGAATCTGTAGTTATTCGTGCTTCTTGGATTTCCATCTCTATCATGTACTTTAGGGTATGAATCATGGCTTCATATTCTGTTTCATTGTTGGTTGTTTCGAATTCTAATCGGAGTGCATAGACTGTGCGCTTCCCTTCTGGTGATGTGAAGACTATCCCGACTCCTCGGCCGTCACTATTTACCGAGCCATCGATGAAAACTTCCCATCTCCGAGGATGACACTACTCTAACAGGTCATTTGGTCCGTCCTCGTCCTCAATTCCTAGGATTGGTTCTTCCTCATAGTCTTCTTCGATTGGGAACTCAGCCAAAAAGTCTGCGATAATTTGAGATTTTAATGCCGTTCGTATTTCATATACTACATCATACTGGCCTATTTGTGCGTTCCATTTCGCGATTCTTCCTGCTGCCTGCATATTTTTTAGGATCGACTCTATTGGTGTTTTGGTTAGCACTATTATTTTGTGAGCCTGAAAATACGTTCAGAGCTTTTGGGTTGCTACCACTAATGCGAGTATAAGTTGTTCCAGCTTAGTATAGTTTTTCTCAATTTGAAATAGGGTTCTACTGATATAATACACCGGTTTCTCCTCCTCTTTTGTTGTCACGAGCACTGCAATTATGGCATCCGAATTTGCTGCGATATAGAGCCTCAAATCTTCATCTTTTTCTGGACGCTGTAGTGCCGGCAAGCTTGCTAGGTAGCTTTTGATTCCTTGGAACGCTGTCTCCCGTTCATCCGTCCATACGAAATTTTCCCCCTTTTTCAAGATGCTGAAGAATTTTTTACATCTGTCCGAGGATCGAGCGATGAATCTGCTGAGAGCTGCCAGTCTTCCATTTAGGGCTTGCACGTCTTTTATAGTTGTGGGTGATGGCATTTCTCGGATTGCCTGTACTTTTAGTGGGTCTGCTTCGATGCCTGTTTTTGTAACGACATAGCCCAGAAATTTCCCCGAGGTTACTCCGATGATGCACTCGCAGGGTTGATCTTCATATTAATTTGGCGCATTTTCTCCGGTATTTCTCGCAGATCTTTGATATGAGTTTCTGCTTTCTTACTTTTTACTAGCATGTCATCTACTTATGCTTCAACAGTCTTTTTTTAACCAAGGACGAAATATATTTTCCATGGCCTTTTGGTACGTTGCGCCGACATTCTTTAGTCCAAATGGCATTCTTGTGTAACAAAATAACCCGTTGGATGTTAAGAATGCCGTATGCTTTTGATCTTCTTCTGCTAGAGGAATCTGGTTGTACCCAGAGTAGCCATCCATGAAACTTAGTTGTTCATGACCTGCTGTTGCATCCACCATTTGGTCTATACTGGGGAGTGGGTGTGGATCCTTGGGGCACGCCTTGTTTAGATTGCTAAAGTCGATTCAGATTCGCACTCCCTTGTTTTTCTTCGGAACGATGAACATGTTTGAAATCCAGTCTGCATATTGTATCTTTTTGATTATTCCTGTTGCGATCATCTTGTCAAGCTCTGATTCTACTACTGTCTGATATACATCCGCTAGCTTTCTCGGTCTCTGCCTGAATGGCCGCACCGAAGGGTTTATGTCCAAGTGGTGACATGCTAAGCTCGGGTCTATTCCTGGCATTTCACTCATCTTCCATGCGAAGACATCCGCATATTCTTTTAGCAGGCTTTCCAGTTCCATACGTTGTTCCTGTTTCATTAATGTTCCAATTTTTACAATTTTTGGTTCCTCATTGGTTCCAATGTTGATGTCCTCGGTTGGTTCTGTCGGGGTAAAATTTGGTGCGTCCTCGTTCATGGCACTGGGATCCTTCGGGGCTTCCTTCGTGATGGCTCCCTTGTCTCCTTTGATTACCTGGTTGATTTCTTTGTTGATTATTTCCGCCTTTTGCTATTTATACCTCTCTCTTCGGTGTCGTCTTGCGTATCTTCTTTTCTCGATGTCTTTATCGTTACATGCCTTTGACTCCATGATGTCACCTTTAATTTCACCTATGCCTGTAGGAGTTGGGAATCTAAGCTTTTGTTGTAGTGTAGATGGTACTCCCAAGATCCCATGCAGCCACGGTCCCCAGGATTGCATTATACGGTGACTCTATATCTAGGACACAAAAGGTGGTTTGTAGCTTCATTGATGTTACATATATTGGCAATGCAACGTCTCCTTTTGGTTTTGATACCCTTCCATTGAATCCGCAGATGGTATAATCCGAGGGCGCCAGCGAGATACTTTGAAAGTACTCTCTGTATGTCGTTCTGAATAAAACGTCTACCGAACTCCCTGGGTCGATCAATATTTTTGACAGCGATACTTCATTTATGTTTACGGTTACTATCAGGGGAGTGTTGCTCGGACCTTCTTCGGGAAGGTCTTCTGTTGAATAAAATATAGGTTCCAACTGCAATGGTTCGAATTTCCTTGCCTCAGCAACAGTCATTATCTCCTTTCCGTCTTTGTCTCTTTTGTGGATCCTTCCCGTGATGTTGCTTCGTGGGCTGATATTTTTCTCGAATGTATCATTGAGTTGCAATGGACACTTTGTACCGAGGCTTCGTCCAATGATTTCATTTTGGTGATTTGTTTTGACGTGCTTTCTGCTTATGTCCCTACAAGATGCAGCCGACAAGTGAGATCCATAATTGTAGTTATGCCCTAATAGTCTGATGTGTGTAATTTTTCCATCTACTTTATTAAAATTCCTAAAAATAAACCTGTAATTTTCATGATTGTTTTTCATGAGTGAGAATGACCCTTTCCCTGGTTTTTATCGAAGGATATGTATGTTGAGGAAGTTTAATATGCTCTTGATTAGATCTATGTGTCTCAAGGTCTGAATTCCTTAAAGAAACTTTGATCTTATCATACTGACGATTTGCTCGAAACCCTTGAACATGCTAAAGCTTTGAAGGTCTTTAGACGTCCAATGTGATGGAGCTTGTAATGAAAATGTGATGAAAATACATTTTTGAGAAGAAGTTTTTTAGAAACCCTAGAAAAAATTTTCCCGAAAAGAATTTGAAAACCCTACTTCACAGGCAAACCCTAAGTTGTTTTAATCAGTCCCTGTTTCTAGCGCCATACTGTGTGAGTATAAAATCTGCATAGGTACTTTATACTCTACAACAATTAAATCTAAACCAAACCAAAGATTATTTATGTATAATGCATACTACGAAGACCATAAGATTAAGACGGAAGGTCGTTTCATAACAGATAACAAGAGATAAGCGTACTAATGAATTGTATTTCTGCCAAACTAATACATGGACATGATCCTAAGGAGTTAGAGGAGATACAGACCTAATCTCACTCACACCACTTAGGTTACACCCAAAAATCCAACCCTTACAATGTTTATCGAGCTCGCCTTATATAGGCCGAGTCTGAGTGGTTTACAGCTAATAAGACAGACTACTCAATCGTGGTGGTGTCAGAGCCTGTCGAGTAAGGCGGTTACTTCAGTGAGATTACTCCGAAGATGTCCTCGTGTTTCTTTCCTTCGGTGACTTGGTATGAATCTTTCCTCGCCATGTTCTACCTCGGGGAAACTCTGTAGGTTAATCCGAAGCAAGGCTGCGATATTTCTTGGAGGAGGGCTCGTTCCTTCTGATTTTGACACGTGTCCCGATGGTGTTTCACCCTCCACAACCTCTTCAACCTACGACTCAGCATGGATAACATCCTTAAAAAGGATGAAGAAAGAGCAGAACAACTTGAAAAATCATCTCTGATAATTATAATTTGGAAATTGACATTGATCAATTATTAATCACAGAAACTGCACCACTCCATGAAGCATCATCTCATGAGGAAAACACTGTAAGTATATCTAAATTCTTTCTTTTTTTCCTCGATAGATACCATTCAATGCAAAAGTGCCATCTGAAACACTATGATGATTCATCATCTATGCATTCCTCGAAAGAAGATCTTGTAGAAAGAAAAGAGTTAAATTGGTTACAATTTTCTCTAAAAAGTGATTATATTTATCACAATGGAATTCGAAAATTTAAGGACTGGAGAGAAATTCTTTCATGAGGGTCTGAGGTTACGAGAAAAACAAGATAATCTTTTTGTCCTCTAGAAAATTTTATAAGAGAATATAATATTTTTTTCTCCAAGAATGTTGAGCTATGCTCCAAGGAGACATATCCACGCTCAAAGGTTATGTGACCTCTGTCCTGATGGTTGTGACAAAATTTGTCACGGTATTCTCTCAATCCCATATTTTTTTGGGGATTTCCACATAAAAAAAAATGTAATGACTCGATGTGGGTATTAAGAAATTCATTATGCAAACATTCGTTTGTCTTCCCTGCCTCTGGCTCCTAAGGCAAGAGTCGAGAACAGGATCCATGGGGACAACGATGATCCTTGCAGAAGAATGTTATGAAAATCTATCATAATTTTTAATACAAAAAAACTTATTTATGAGGAAAAATAAAAATTAAAAAAAGAAGAAGATTTTTTTGAGTTCTTTGAACTCACACGTGAGAACTGCCACGTGTCCGTGTTCTTTGAACACGTGTTGTTCGAAAAATTGAGATAAAAAACAAGGGTTCTTGTTTTCTTCTTCATCTTCTCAAAAACCGTTCGAGACCTTCTCATCTTAACAGTTCAAGAATTTGGCGTTTTCTCCTTCGTTCCTGAACGGATTTCTATCCCGTTTGTTGCTTTGGATTCCTTGCCAAAATCCGCGTGATGGGTACCATTCGCATATTCTTTCAAATCGAGGTCACGAACGCATAAAAACAAGTAAGTTCTTCTTCTCCTTCGCGAACATGTTTTCAAGAAAAAGAAGTTCTAGAACAACTGTAGGGGAGAGTTCTAGGACTAGAAGAACCACAATTGATGATGATGATTCATGTTTCACTGTTCCCTTACCACTTGTGAACGTCGACAGTCCACAATATCATGATGATTTAGGCATGTATTTTGTCAATGATACCTGTCGAATGTATTTTAATGAATGGCGTACCCGACGAATAATATATGAGAGAATCTATGATAATACTGTTTCCGAACCTGAGTTCATGAAATTTATAAGTGAAAGAGACTGGGGAAATGTGCATAATGCAAACACAGTTGTCTATCCTGATGTGGTCAGATTATTTTATGCTAACATGCATGGCTGTGATTATGATCGTTGTCACTTCAAGACTGCAATCAACAATCAGATAGTGGTCATTGATCGAAATTTGGTTATCAATTATCCGTTGAGGCATTCATTTTCTATTCCCCAGCCCAACGATGTTCGACCTGACCGATTGGCAGTCTCAGAAGTAATCCTTGCCAGTCCGGTACCCTGGGTTCAAGGAAAATTTCCTCTTGATACTATTTCATTTCACTTGAAATTATTTGGCAAACTTGCAACTGCCAACTTGATTCCAAGTCACATGAACAAAGATGTGTGGAGCCGCAACATGGCAATTTTTTTTTATTTTCTTCTTGTAGGTGATCAAGATATTGACTTATGTGGACTCATCATCCAACAGATGATTTGCATTCCCCTAAGTCAGAACTACAGAAGCTTTGGTTTTCCCAGCCTAATATGCAGAATGATGATATCCCGTGGCTTTGAGATGTTTGGATCTCCTGGAGAACCATTGAAAGTACTAAATCAATAGAGCATAAACAAAATGAGGATAAACTTATGTCAAGTTGATCTCTCACCTGTTCCTCTGCAAATGCGTCCACATGAACCTGTTGCCTTTGCTCCTGAACCTGCTGCCTTTGCTCCTGAACCTGCACCTTACCCAGGTAACTTTGAATATAATGAAGAAGGAATGGCTACTGCACAAATCAGAATCAGTGAACTTGAAGCACAAGTCCAACTTCAACAAGCTTAGCTGGACAGGTGCACCACAAGATTTCCTATTCTGGTTGAAGAACTGGCAGATATGGCAAATGCTGAATCGTCTGATTTCAGTGAATAATACATGCGCAGTATTATCCCCTTTCATTCTTAAAACTTTTTGAATCTTTCTAAAAACACTTTCGGGTTGTAATAACTTTGATATATGTGTGTGTGAACTTGATATTTTCATTACTCACTGAAAGATTCAATGTTACGTTTAATTAGTGTGAGACTTTTACCCTAATTACATAACTCAAAAAGTCTTGCTCAAACCTTTTGATGATTGCAATGATTGATCTTAATTGATTATCTCTATGAATGTATTGCAAAACCGTGAACTTGCTTTTTTAGCCATACCACCCGTTCGGGTAAAGCAGTTCATGATAGATTATCAAAATTTATGCTTCTGACTCTTATGGCTAAGAGGAGACGATTTTTGATAATAAGGTACCTCATAGACTACAATGTTGAACTCCGCTGGACTAAATGTTGTACCTTTAATTCTTAGTCTTACAACCACCAGGAAGGGGTAACCTAATGTTTTCTCTAAAGGCGATGGTTGACCGAAACTCTCTGAGAAAGTAGGAAGATTAAACCTTGAATTCCTATTTGACCGTAACTGGCTAGGAAAGAAAAACATATCTACAATTTCACTTGTCAAGAATTTATTCTAAAACCTTGCATGGGAAGGTGGTCGCGTTGTTCCTTATGGAATGATACATTATGGGGGAGAGTTCTTTTGAACTTGTGCTTCATGGTAATATCTTTTCGGGAAGTGCGGCTGTGGAATGTACGAGAGAATTGCATCTTTTTATCTCTCGTTTCAGGCATGTTTACCTTTGTCTACATTGATTATTGCGATTTTATGAGGATTCCTATATTTATTTTCTTTGTCTATTTTTATGACAAAAAGGGGGAGAAATCTTGTAGTAAGGGGGAGTAAAATCTTTCTATCTACTACGACAATTTTTCTATGGCATTGTCATAGGGGGAGTAAAATCGATGTGCTTGTTATGGCATAACAATTGTTAGTGTAGTGAGTAAGGGGGGGAACATATCAAATTGTGTAGTATCTTGAAGCATCGATGCAATATGCTTACAAGTTTTACATACTACTCAATTGCATAACAAACTCTTGTTGGACTATGTCCTTCTAGAAACCAAGATGTGTGGTGACTTTGAGTTTGTTATCTCTACCTTGAATCTTCGCTTGTAGGAACACTCTTATCTGAAGACGCTGAAGATTACAAGAAGATCAAGTACATTATGGTTAGGGCTAAAAGATTTTACTTTTTGAATCCATATGTAAGATTGGTTTTTGTCACTAAAATTGACAAAGAGGGAGATTGTTAGAGCATTGCTCGGTTGAACCCACTGATATTCCTATCTCAAGTCAGTTGTCAAGTTTATGAGACAAAAACACAATCCTTGATAAGTTTACTCTACAACCTCGGACTAGGATAGTTTTAGGTAATCGAGACGAAGAATGATGAAGACGAAGACCGGAGCTTACTACTTGTTAAATCATAACGTCCTTGCTGAAGGTTAGAAAGGTTTTTCCTTTCCGTATTGTTTTTACCATTTCTATCATACCAATAGTCTATGATGTTGTTTATATGATCCGAAGGTATTCTAGGATTTTCGCCTTTGCATTTGTCACACTTGTGATAATATGTATAGGTAGAGTATGTTGAGTTGTCTCTTGAAATGACCCCAACGGTGAACGCGTTCATGAACGCGTACATGTGTTGCTTTTGGTATTTCAGAGAACGAGCTAAGTCTGTATGAACGCGTACATACAAGTTCAAGAATTCTCCTGAACTCTATTGACTGCTCCATGAACGCGTTCATGAACGCATTCATATAAGCCATGCGAAAACTTCCAACTTCATATCTTGAAGTTTTCGGTCTAGGCGTGATTAGTTCTCGGCCTTAGGTAGTTGCGATTAATGGAAATCATCAAGCCGTCAAATGGACTACTAATCCATATATTAGACTGCATTTCTTTACTTTCTAGTATAGAGTCATGGAGTTGTACTTACAATCCTAGAGAGGCAAATAATGTAGCTCACCTTCTTGCTACAGAAGCCTATGAAGAGTCTACTAGTATCATTAGGAATTTTAATTTTCCTGTTTGGTTAGCTGCTTCAATTGAAGCTGACAATGTTGGTTGATATCAAAATCTATTAATGAATTATCTTTTCTTAGTAAAAAAAAACAACAAAAAAAAACAACGCGTTTTTTCTTTTTGGTGTGGCATTGCTTGAACGTTTCTCATATAACACCAAAACCAACCATTTTACACATGGGTAGTTGTAGTAGTACATGCAAAACCTCATCACCTCCTTCACAATCACCTACCTACCAGATTCACCACCACAACCTCTGCAATTGGCCAAAGTACAACGACGCAAGGATATTTGGATTCATTGGATACCTCCCACTCACCCTTGTATCAAATTGAATATTGATGGTGCTTCTAAAGGTAATCCAGGAATTGCAGGTGCTGGTGTTATCGCAAGGGACTTTAGAGGAACTCTTATCCAAGCAATGGCTTCCTCTTTGGGAGTCACTACATCTCTGGTGGCGGAAACTTGGGACATCCTTCTTGCTGCACGAATGGCGTTACGTAACAATTGGGAGTGTGTTTGGATTGAAACAAACTCTTTGGCTCTGATTACGATCATTCGTAATGGCCCAGACTCGACACCTTGGTTTCTTTGGGGAATTCTTCATGAAATGATGCATCTTCTACAACAAATTCGACAATTAAGAATTTTTCATGCCTACAGAGAAGCCAACAGAGCTGCAGATGCACTTGCAAATGAGGTTGTAAAGAGGCACCAACAACAACCACATCGACTGTCCACGTTGATTTGGGACTATTTCAGCCCCACTTTCTTAGCGGAAATATTGTTTCATGATCGTATTGGGCATGCCCAACTTCGTATTGTAACTGAGCTTTTTAAGTTTTACGAGCAAGCCTGTTTTTCAAAAAAAAAAAAAAAAAGGTTTTCCGAAACTATCATTAAAAATGACCTCTATAACAAGTTTTTTTTTTTTTTGGTCTGGCATTGCTTGAACGTTTCTCATATAGCACCAAAACCAACCATTTTACACATGGGTAGTTGTGCAAAAACATTTTGGTACGAATGAGAAATTTGCTAAATCAAATGAATTGATGATTCCGTTGGTGCTAGTGAGCATGTGCACACACGGTCCATTTTTTTTTACTATTTTTTATTTTCCCGAAAGAACACACGGTCCAGTTATGGTGGTCCTAAATTTTAAGCATAGTATTCACCCAAGGCTGGCAGCAGACTCCTCCTCTCAAATTTCTAACCTAACTGAAACGGGCCGTCTAGTCCCACTAATCCCCACTCTGAGATCCTATCATCAGACGGTCTGGATGTAAACACGCACAAACTAACATGCCCCATGTGTCGCCGTTTCTTTCAACTTTACCCCAAAATATCTCCAACATCTCAACCCTAAAGGCTCACTCCTCTGGTATATAAAAACAAGTTGCAGCCAAGACCTCAGAATCTCTCTTTCCCCTTAAACCCTAGCAGCACACTTTAGGGTTTTTCTCTTTCGCAGCTCCTCTATTTTCTTCTCTGTTCTTCAAATCTATTCGCCGTAATGGGTAAAAACGATGTATGTTGTTCATCTCTGCTTCTTCTTCCCCCCTTTTGATCTCTTCACTGTTTCTCTCTGCTACTGATTATTTTTGTTTCTTTGTTTGTTTAGGTTGCCGTTGTTAAATCAGGAAAGAAAGGTTTGTTCTTTACCAGTACTCATCATGTTCTTGTGTTAATTTCATGTGTTTTTGTTAGTTTTGGTTTGACTAACATCGATTTTGTGGGTTTCTACAGGTAACAAAAGAGAGGCTGAAATCGAGGAGAAGAAGTTGAACCTAAAGAAGCAAAAGCTTGCCGAAAAGGTGTCTGTTAAGAAGAAGAAGGAAGAATCTAGCAGTGATGAGGATTCATCTTCTGATGAGGTGAAAAAATTGCTCATTTTTTCAGCTTATTTTCAAGTGTTTCACTGTTAGCAGTTTATTCTCATGTTTTGTCTAGTGTAAATATCGTATTAGGGTGAGTCTCTTGTAGAAATTTGTAGAGGTTTATTATACCCAAACATTGGAAAATTTTGGGTTTTCCATTGTGCCTTGTATTGTTGTTTTTAATAGTCTATGTGTATAGTATTTACTTTCCTAGTTTGTTTCACATGTTATGCCAGGAACCTATTAAACCAGTTACAAAAAAAGTTCCAGCTAAGAAAGCAGAATCTAGCAGCTCTTCTGAATCAGATTCTGATAGTGAACCTGCTAAACCTGTTAAAAATGCAAAAAAAGTACCAGTACCAGCTAAGAAAGCAGAATCTAGCAGCTCTGATGAATCAGATTCTGATAGTGATTCTGAGGATGTGAGTACAAGTTTTTTTTGCTTTGTAGGTTTGCTTGTTTTGCATTTAAAAGATGTTATGTTTGACATGATTTTGTGTATTATAGGATGTTCCAGCTAAAAAGGCTCCAGCTGTTCCAATAAAGAATGGAAATGTGAAGAAGAAAGCTGAATCAAGTAGTTCAGATGAGTCAAGCTCTGAGGATGTGAGTTTTCTCTGACCCTGTGTGATATAATTTCACTTTTATCTTATCATTTGTAAAAAGTAGGAGTTCCTGTTCTATTAGTGATAAGAATTGTGTTGGATACTCTCTGTTGGCTTTATTTTTAATCTTCTGATAGGACTTTTGAGGAATTGTGTATGATTCTTTCATTTATGCGTGTTGATTGAGCAGTGTTTCTGTAGGTACACTCATTTTTGCTCAAGTTTCCAATTTGCACCACCTGTTGGATTCATTTGTGTTTGATTTTTCTTTCAATAATTGCAGGATGCTCCTGCCAAGGTTGTATCCCAAACAAAGAAAGCCCCTGCTCCTGCAGCAGCCAAAAAGAAAGAAGAGTCCAGTGACGATAGCTCCGATGAGAGTGACTCAGAGGATGAGCCAGCAACAAAGAAACCTACTCCTGCTGCACCAGCAGCAAAGAAACAAGAATCCAGTGACGACAGTTCAGATGATTCTTCAGATGAGGTAGGTAGAAATAGCAAGTGCATGTTTATGATGGTGCAGATTTTGTTGAGTTGCTTATGGTTTTATTTTTTTTTGTTTCTCTTAATCTGAATTCCCACTGTTTATTTCTCATTTCTTCAGGATGCAAAGCCTTCTAAACCTGCTGCCAAGCCTGCTGCCAAACCTGCTGCCAAAATGGAAAGTAGCTCTGATGATAGCTCTGATGAAGAAAGTTCTGATGATGAACCTGCTAAACCTGCTGCCGTGAAAAAGGTTTCAATCTCGCAAAGCTGTAAATTAAATTTAAAATAATTTACTTGCATGCTTGATGTTTATTTCATTCTACTCTTGCTTTTTCTATCACTAGGCACCTGCTTCTAAGGATAGCAGTTCTGAATCTGATGACTCTAGCGATGAAAGTGATGATGATAAGCCTGCTAAGACCACCCCTAAGAAAGAGGTAATAACAGATTTTGCGATTGTCATATCTTAATTTTTACTTTTAAGAATTAAAAGAATTTGATGCATTTTGGGAAATTGAATTGTTAGTTTGGAGTGCAATGCACATGTTGTATAATTTGGTTGATGCACTGATTGATATTGATTATTTTGTAAACTTGTAGGCCAGCGAAGACTCTGATGAAGAAATGGAAGAGGCTGATGCAACACCTGCAAAAGCTGTAATGATCTTTTCTTACCCGTGGATTTTTTTTTCTTTCTGAATTTTAGTATTTTTTGTTATTTGGTGGTTTTAGCACATTTTTATGCAATTGAAACTCACTTGCGTGCTTTATTTTGTAGCCTAAGACCCCTGCAACTCCTCAAGCCCAAAGCACTGGGGGAGGATCAAAAACACTTTTTGCTGGAAATCTGTCATTTTCTATTGACAAACCTGATGTGTGAGTATATTATACTGGTTGTTGTTAACATGTCTTACGCTTTTCAAATTTCCTTGAAATCTGTCATTTTCTCAATCGTCTTCTGTTTGGTGTAGGATTGAGTTTTTCAAACAAGCTGGGGAGGTTGCTGATGTGCGTTTCTCCTCAGACGAGGATGGAAGGTTCAAAGGATTTGGCCATGTTGAGTTTGTGACAGAAGAAGGTGCAAAGAAGGTAAGCAGTGAAATCTTCTCATTATGCTCCCCATGCTAGTTGATTTTTTTTTTCTCCAACCATTCTCATTAAGAAATTTACCCTTGCAGGCAGTGAAATTAAATGGTCAGAACTTGTTGGGACGTCCTGTGAAGCTTGATTTTGCTCGTGAAAGGGGTGAAAGGAGTGTTTATACCCCTCAGAGCGGGTACTGCAACTTACTTTTCCTATTCTAAATTTAATAATTAACTTTTGAGCTAGTTTTTCTGGTGAATCTTGCTAATGGTTTTGGTGTCTGGTTGTCAAATTTTCAGTGGATATCAGAAACCAGAGGGACAGACCATCTATATTCGGGGTTTTGATACGTCTTCTGGTGTTGATCAGGTATTAAACAGTTTTGGGTAGTCATCTCATTTGTTTTGTGTTTGTTTCTGCATCAGTTATGTAATTATTTTAATTTTCCTTCCCAACAAATAGATCCAAACTTCCCTGGAAGATCACTTCAAATCTTGCGGAGAGATCACAAGGGTGTTTGTTCCCAAGGATTATGAAACTGGTGCTGCCAAAGGGTTAGTAAATTTTCTATCTTATGTCATCAAGTGCTTGCCATGTACATGGTGTATTTTTGGAAAACTATTTCCAATATACTTGTTATAAACTAGGCTGTGATATTTTGCAGGATTGCTTACATCGATTTTGCTGATACTGGAGCTTTTGGCAAAGCTCTTGGGATGAATGGATCTGAATTTGGTGATTACCCCTTGACGATTGAAGAAGCCCGGCCAAGAGACCGCGATGGTGCCTCTGGTGGCCGTGGTGGTGGCAGAGGAGGCTTTGGTGGTGGCAGAGGAGGTGGTAGATTTAGTAGTGGAGGAAGAGGTGGTAGAGACGGAGGTAGATCCGGTGGCAGGGGAGGACGTTTTGGTGGTGGTAGAGATGGAGGCAGAGGAGGCAGAGGAGGACGTGGTTCCACTCCTTACTCAGGTTAGTTTCTCTTTTCTTAATGATGTAGTTCACATCTTCCTACTTTTTTTTTTTCCATGTTCTTAGAGAATTTTTCATGTCTAAATGCAGGAAAGAAAACCACCTTTGATGATTAAGCTGAAGGGGGAGAAACAGTGAGGAGTTTTGGATTTGGGATGCCTCCTGGTTCTCGTTCATAAAAACTACTATATAGTCTTCTTTCTATTTTTTTTGTTTTGCTTTGTTTTATTGTTTTATTTAAGGCTCTATAGAGGGAATCTGCTGGCTGTATGGTAGATTTTAGTAGTTTGAAGTTTGAACTTAATCTCTAGAAGTTAGTTAAAATCTGAACCCTGGGATTGCGCAATTTATGTGAGATGTAGTAAGTGATGTAACGATGAATACTTATTAATCAACACCCGTGTCCCATTTCTATCCATTTAATAGATTTGATACTTCTAGGGTGTGGTCAAGTCTAAGGCTACCGGGAAATCTCATTGTCACGGTGGTTTAAATGTTGAGTTCTATTCATAGGAAGCTATGGTTCAACATTTCTTCCGCTCTAAACACATTCAATTCTCACGAGTTCACGCTATGCTGCAAGGCTGTGAAATCGTGAATCGCAGAACGAATCGTTTTTCATTTTTGAGGATCGAATCGTATATTGAAACGTGAATCGTAGATTTATGGTAAAAAAATAAAATACATAAAATTATTTATTTATATATATATATATAAAAAGAAAAACAAAAGAAAAAGTGTACCCCTATATCTATATCTATATATTCATGATTATGACGTGTCGTTACATCCGTTCCTTCATAACAACAAAA
>JAJJMA010341379.1:10249-37917 GCA_023529015.1 Papaver nudicaule
CACTCAATAAGATAGGTTGCTTTGGAATTAAGCAATCAATTACTTGTCCCACAAGTTAAGGAAACCCTAAACTTGCCAACCAAGTAATAGAGATTAATCTCAATTGGAATTCTTTTTAGAATTATCTGCCAAGTGTTTTGTTGGCTCAAAAACACTTCAAGATAGAAATCCAACAGACCAGAGATAATCTTATCTTATTGACTCATTGAGGATCGTTAGATGGAACACAAAGGGTATTTATGTTTTACACAAGTCCATCTAAGAGATAAAGGAGTTTTGGAATTTGATTCAGGGTGAAATTCTAAAAGAATATTCACTAAATTCGACATCCAGTGAGATGACCACGTCAGGTTCACGTACTGGTACGTGAACAAAATAGCCATCTCGAACTCAGGAGATTTTCTGAGTGTCTGGTACACAAACCGGTTCGGGAACCGTCTGTCTGTCAAATTTGGTCAAATCTGGATTCCGCTGGAAGTACTGGGCTGAGCCAGAACTTAGACGTGAGAACGTCCTCAGCTGTGATCCATGGACTCTTTGCTCAAGAGTACTCCTTTAGATTCATCCATATCCAACTAACAGTTTGCAAGCAAACCATTGCAATGGACACATGGCGTCGAATCTATCTCATGCATTCTTGTACTCACAGTATTTGTGGGATCAAACACTGGTCATGACACAAGGCCACGTTACACAAGAATACGATCTCAATCGCTATTATCACTACTAAAGTAGTCGACTATATTTCGAAAGAATAGAGGAAGTAGAATAGAAGAATATCCATAAAGTCATAACTCCTACTAACCTTTTATCGATGAAGAAAAATTGATGTCTTCTTTGTCTTCACAGTCTTCGTCTTCAAGGTCTCTACTACTTTGTCTATATCCCATTTCCGAAATCTAAACTCTAGTAGGCTAAATCAAGAATTGAGTTTTGACACCTAAAACTGACAACTAGCTTGACATACCAACGCTAGTGGGTTTGACCGGACAATGCCCTAACACAGTGTTCTCCCCCTATGGTTATGAACCACAAGAACAAGAAACCATATGTTTTCTCCTCCTATTTGTCACAAAAATATGACAAACTAGTTGAGACTTAGGGTTTCAAGCCTATAGAGATAGTCAAGTCAAGGATGTACTCGCATATCAAGTTTAAGATGACATAGCTAGGAAATCAGAACGCGGATTTCTAAGTTGATTCATCTTTGGAGAAATATAGATACACTTTTCTCTTAATATTCCACATCCACGCTCCCCAAAAAGATTTGTTATTAAGCGCAAGCTCATTTAAGAACTCTCCCCCATGTGGTGTTATTCAATAAAAAACAGCATATGTCTTTACAAGTAAAGACATGTACAAATACTTACTTCTTTTTGGAGAAGAAGTTTTTAATCTAGTTTGTCTCTGCCTAACAAACTATATAATCTTGTTTATAATGAACAAGAACGACACCAATAGATTGTCGAAGGTGTTGAAACTTTCTTGTATCTAATGGTTTTGTGAGTATATCAGCAAGTTGTTGTTTTGACGACAGATGTTCGAGTATAACAATCTCATCTTCATAGAGATTTCTTATGAAGTGATATCGGATATCAATGTGTTTGGTTCTAGAATGTTCTACTGGATTTTCAGTAATGCGTATAATACTAGTATTATCACAATATATATTCATAGTCCCCACCTTGATACCGTACTCTGCGAGCATTTGTTTCATCCATAGCATTTGAGTGCAGCATGAACCGGGTACTATGTATTCTGCCTCGCATGTGGATAATGACTGTGAGTTTTGTTTCTTGTTGTGCCATGCTACAAGGTTTAACCCAACGAAAAAGCATCCACCCGAAGTGTTTTTTCTGTCATCTCTGCTACTAGCATAATCAGCATCAGAATATGCTACATGATTGGTGTTGGTTTCAAAGGTATATGTGAGTACAAATCCCACTATTCCTTTGACATAGCGTAGAATCCTTTTGACAACATTGAGATGTGATATTCGGGGATCAGCCTGATATCTCGCACAACACCCTACACTATATGAAATGTCGGGTCTTGTTGATGTCAAGTACAAAAGGCTTCCAATTATAGATCTGTAAAGTTTTTGATCCATCTTATCACTTTGCAGATCCTTACTAATCTTGTCAGTAGTTGCCATAGGTGTTGGTTTTGCTGATGCACTACTCATACCAAACTTTGAAACCATTTCCTTGGCATATTGCTGCTGAGATATGTAGATTCCACTTTCGTGTTGTTGAACTTGTAGTCCAAGAAAGAATTTTAGTTCCCCTACATTACTCATCTGGAATTCTTCACTAATGAGTTCTGAAATTCCTTGGTAAGTTTTTTAGAAGTGGAGCCGAATATTATGTCGTCAACATAGATTTGGGCAATCACACTATCTTTACCATACCATTTTATAAACAGGGTTTTGTAGGCACCTCCCCTGATAAATCCCTTCCCCAACAAGGAGGTTGTCAACCTCCCAAACCAAGCACGAGGAGCTTGTTTTACCCCGTAAAGTGCTTTGTTTAGCCGAAACACTTTATTTGGATTAGTTGGGTCCTCAAAACCTTTCGGTTGAGCAACAAAAACTTTTTCCTTCAAATCACCATTAAGAAATGCTGATTTGATGCCCATATGATAGAGTTTTATCTTCAGATGAAATGCATGATCAAGTAAAAGTATGATGGATTCAAGTCTTGCTATAGGAGAAAAAGTCTCGTCAAAGTCAATCCCTTCAATTTGAGAGAAAACTTGAGCTACAAGCCTTGCTTTGTTTCTTATAACTGTACCAAACTCATGAGACTTGTTATTGAAGATCCATTTTGTACCTACACCATTAATGTTTGGTGGCCGATCAACAAGTGTCCAAACATTTTGTCGTTCAAATTCACTAAGCTCTTCTTGCATAACATTAACCCATGCAGAATCATGTAGTTCATCAACATTCCTTGGTTCAACATTAGACAAGTAACAAGCATAATGACAGGTATTTTATGCTTGTAGCCTAGGCATCACCTTTGTGGTGAATGTTTCTCCAATAATGTCGTCAGGTACATGACTATGACGGGCCCATAAAGGCTTTTCAGGAGCAATTGGATCAACTTTTTCCTTTACATCATCGTCTTTATTGTGGTCATTCTCTGTTTCGATCACAGTCGGAACTACACCAGTAGTGGACAGTTCGTGAACCGTTGGCCCTTTTTCTACTGTTTCAATCGACGGTAGTTTTGTTGGGGCTCTGTTATTCTGACAAAATCCAGTTATGTTATCAATGATAACATTTGCATATTCCATCGTATCTTGAGTTCTTGTGTTAAAAAATCGGAACCCTCGACTGTCAAATGCATATCCTAGGAAAATTCCTACACCGTTTTTTGAGTCAAATTTTCCTCTTTGTTCTTTGTCTTTAAGGATATAACAACTTCTTCCAAAGACACGGAAATAACCCAAATTGGGTTTCTTACCGTACCAAAGCTAATATGGTGTATTCAAGGTAAATGAACTTAAGTATACACGACTGATGAGATAATATGATGTGAACACTGCTTCACCCCAAAATTTCAAGGGTAAATCTCTGTTATGAAGCATAACCCGAGCCATTTCTTGAATATTTTTATTCTTTCTTTCAGCCACGCCATTAGCCTAAGGTGTGATAGGTACTGAATATTGTTGAATTATACCCAGTGAGTCACAAAATTCAAATACCTTAGTGTCATTGAATTCTGTGCCACGGTCGCTCCTGATTTTCTTAACTGTGCGACCTTGCTCATTCTGGATTCTATTTACAATGATCTTAAACTCTTCTAGGGTATCATTCTTGTGCTTGAGAAATGCTACCCATGTGATTCTAGTGTAGTCATCGACCATTACCAGGGCATATTTATTCCCACCAACAGAAACTTGTTAGATATGACCAAAGAGATCCATATGAATTAATACAAGTGGATCTTTGGTTGCTATACTAGTGGACACTTTATGTGGAAATCTTATTTGTTTACCCTTTTGACAGGCACCACATATACCATCAACGTTGGCTTGTATCTTGGGGGACACCTCTAACAAGTTCCTTGTTAATTAACTTCCCCAATAAACGATAGTTGATATGACCAAATCGTTCATGCCAAAGATGGGTAGATTCATCCTTAGTCAGGTTGCAACAAAGATCGGACTTGATATCAAGTAGATAACAACTGTTCAACCCACGAATACCACGAAATATGGTATTGCCAGATTTATATTCAATGTCGCATTTCTTTGCCTCGAAAACAACCTTGTGGCCTTTTTCACAGATTTGACTAATAGAGAGAAGATTTGCCGTCATGCCTTCAATATAGACAACATCATGGATCTCGGGAATACCTAGAAGTTTGATAGTTCCTTTCTTGCTGATAAAGCAACAACTTCTATCGCCAAAGGTTACAGGACCACCTTTGTAATCATAAACGTTCACGAACCAAGATAAATCCCCTGTCATGTGCCTACTACATCCACTATCAAGGAACCATTGAAAAGGGGATGTAGGTTTCAGAGCAATTGCTCCTAAAGCACACTCACGAGTTCCCTCAATAGGGGGTGTTTCTTGATTCCTTACATGCTTCCTTAACTCAATAAAGAGTTTATGAGCATTTTTATACAAGTCTTTCAATTCTTGGAGTTTTGTTATGACGGAACTGCATAAATGTTGGAACTGACCTTTCATGCCACAAAAGGTGCAGGGGTGTTCAATATTCACGTTTTCTGAATAAGGGAGTTTGAACCCGATTCCATATCTTTCCCTTGAGTCATGACTCAGACTAGATTCTGAATAAGAGTCTTGAATCCCTTTTGTCAATAATTGACTTGATCCGGATAGATTGGGGTTAATAGTATGTTTCTCACGAACAATTTCATCTGGCTTATTACTGAGCATTTTCTATTTTTCAAATAAATCATGAACTTTTTCACTTTGAATGTTTAACCCGATATAAAGCCCTCCGACTTTTCTAATTAATCTATGTTTTTCAATACATAGAGAATTAATAAAATCGGTCCATAAATCAGACGTGTCATCTGTTAAGATTTCTCTTTCAGATGTTGATTTTACATTCAAGTGTGGTGGTACGTTACAAGCTTTCATGCTTTGTTCCATAACTCACAAGCCGCGCTAAACACAGACAGTTACACCTTTAATGTGTTTACCGACTCTGATACCAATTGAAAAAGCAGGGGTACCGAAATACTACCAACTTTTTGATCGGGCTCGTGAGTCTCATGGTAAGATATGGACGATCTCAAAAATCAACATCCAAATCTGATAACCGGAGTGGGACCACAAGTGATCGGTACAACTCAAGATAAATCTTGGCAAATTCCGTGGATGGATTATGGACCAACTCAACGGTTATTAATAACACACTTCTTGTGTTTGTTTTAATTATATAGTCAGAGAATATAATGCGGAAAGTAAAACACACAAGACACCAAAGATTTTTTTAACGAGGAAACTACAACCAGTAGAAAAGTCTCGGAACCTCGTGCATATTGAACACCACACAGTACTAACTGTCTCCAAACACTAGCCTACTATAAGACTTCGGTCTGGGATGTAATTGAGACCAACTCAAGCCCTTCAAGCGAATTGGCTACTGTCGCACTCCTTAGTCTCTAGATCCCCCACAGATCGTCACGGACTTGATTCCCCTAGATGACGTCTTTTACAGGCCTAGGAGTTGCTTTAACCGCTGTTAAAGGCTTATGTCAACAATACCGGCTTTGCAACCTTAATTACTGACTGTATGTTTCGAATTGTCCTCTTCAGTTTAACATACGTAAAGTGACATCCTTCGGATTGCTCCAGGTCATACGGAAATCTACTTACAAGCGGGGGCCGACAAGTAAACCGAGTAAACTATGCCCAACTTGTCTCTACCTCAGTTGTAAAAAGAATCACTTAAGAAACTTATACAACTGGAGCTAACCCGAGTGCAGCCTTGCGTTGCTTCTTTTCAACCTTATATGTAACGTATCAGTTCTCGGATAACCTTATTTCATAAGAGAAGGACTATAGAATAGACAAGAACGTGATCAGGTTACCAAGGTTACAGGTTAATCTAATAACAACCACAGAGGTACGTTATCGCCTACCTGTGCTTCCCAACTCTCAAGAGAAGTCTTTATAATCGTCAAGTAAATCCCATAGAAGAACTGCTACCTAATAGAGGATGACTATACCACAACAAGCTTACACCTAAGTGTAAAGAGTTTACGATCAATTCCACAGAGAAACTTCACGTATGCTTGATGCTTGTGGTTTTCGTTCTTTAACCCTCTATTTATAGCATTCAATAAGAAAGATTGGTTAGGAATAAAGCAACTAGTTTCTTAACCTACAAGTTAGCAAGTGCCCGTGTAAACGAACCCGTTACTTGGCTTGCACACAAAGAAACCCTAGATTTATCTCAATTGGAAATCTTTAAACATTTATCTGCCAAGTGTTTTGTTAGCTCAAAAACACTACAAGATAGAGATCCAACATACCAGAGATAATATTATCTTATTGACTCATTGAGATTCGTTAGATGGACCACAAAAGATATTCTGATAAGCTCAAGTACAACTAAGAGATAAAGGAGTCAGAAGTTTAACCTGCGTGAAATTCCAGAAGAAAATCCACGTGGACGGTTCATGAACCGTCCGTCTGAATTCATGACAAATGCATTGAATCTGGTGTTCATGTACATGTATGTGTACATATCAACGTTTTGGAACTCAGGAGAAATATCTGGAGTCACAGTTCACGAACCGGTTCGTGAACCGCCGTCGCTCAGATTAGGGTTTAACTGGATCCGCTGGAATTTCTGGGATGGGCCAGTACTTAGACGTGTTATTACGCCCTCAGCTATAATCCACTGGACTCTGCTCTAGAGTACTCCTTTTAGATTTATCCGTTTCCTACATGTGATTTGCAAGCAAACCATTGCACTGGAAAGAGTATCGAATCTATCTCATGCATCTTGTAACTTAGTATTTTGGGAACAAATACTAACATAACTCATGGTTATATAGACAAGAATACAAATCTCAATCGCTATAACTCTACTAAAGTAGCCGACTATTTCGAAAGATAGAATAAGTAGAATAGAAGAATTTCCATAAAATTCATAACTCCTACTAACCTTTTGTCGATGAAGAATATTCGATGTCTTTATATTTACTGTCTTTGTCTTCAAGGTCTCTACTACTTTGTATATATCCCAATTCCGAAATCTAAACTCTAGTGGGCTAAATCAAGAATTGTGTTTTGACACCTAAAACTGACAACCGACTTGACATACCAACGCTAGTGGGTTTGACCGGACAATGCCCTAACACAAAGTTATGTTTCGGATCCTAGAGTTAATATATGACTGAAACCAAACTAAGGTTTTCAAATCTAGATTTCATATAGCAAAATCAAAACTTGATTTCGAACTTTAGATTTTGTTTTAACAAAACCAGATTAAGGTTTCGAAACAAGAAACATATATTATATTCATAACAAATGTTTGGTGTCGAACTTGAGAGTCCATGTGGTCAAGAGACGTTTCAGCATCACACCTTTTTATACTTGAGGCACATGTTATATTTCCCGGTTCACTTAAACCTTTAGGAAACCCCAGAGTCTTTATTATATACCTTTTAGAACTCACTTGGTCAAGACTCATTGGTCTCGATTCTCAAGTCACAGTTAGCCAGCAAATATAGTTTCGAACTCAAATTCTCTTATGACCAAAACTTAGGATTAAGTTTCAGACACAATTCCTCATAGACCCAAACCAAATTAAGGTTTCGGAAATTAAAGTCAGTTTTATCAAAACCTACATTGCAGTTTCGAACTCTAAAGTCCATAAGAAAAGAAAACAATAATATGTTTTCAAAATTAAAAGTGATATGGCATTCTAGTCTCTAGATGTTCATGTGTCGAAAATCAAATGCATGATTTCGAACTCTAGAAATCAGAGCCAAACAACAATATAGTATTCAAACCCAGAAAATCAGTATGTCGAGTCTACACAACATAAGAGTGATTCACGATCTCGATTACTTTAGTACATACGAATACATACTAATCAATTCGACAGAGTCAGACAAGGTAAGTCGAGACACAATACTATGATGGATTTTATCTCGTAATACTACATAGACAACATCATAAACTGTTATTATCCAACTCGTAGGTTTTAGGAAAAACCTTATATCACTTAGAGATGGAGAAGAAAAGAAAGCTCTAAGCAATATAAAATGTCATAACTACAACAGCAGTATCGCAAGCGATATCGTGGAGTTATCTCTTAAGACACATTGATCACAAGTGATCAGGTCATAATGTAAAGCTCAATCATTAAGTTATGTTTTGTATTTTGTAGCACAAGTGTAAAGTATAATGGAAACACATTATTTAGATTCACTAACCTCTTGAATGTAGTGTCTCTAAATCCCTCCAACATCTTTCACAACCTAAAGCTAAGTTAATGAAGTCTTTACCTAATGTGTGTTTCAAGCGGTCGAGTTTTGATCACTAAATTTGACAAATAAGCTTGACATACCAATACTTAGTGAGGTTGACCGAGCCATGCTCTAACAAAGTTGTTTTGGTGTTGTCTGTGATCTAGAATCATTGATGACAATAGTGAAATTGAAGAAGAATATCCTTCCCAAGATTCGATTCATCTCGATGATAATCTTGAGTGTGAAAATCAAGGCCTACTTGATTAAGCTACAGATATTCGGGATTTATGATTGCAACATTGAGTTAGTACAATCTAAGTTTACTTAGTTTGGAATTTGAAGAGTAATCTTCTAATTAACTCACGGGCATTAGGTTCGCTAACCTATGTGGGAAATTTACTAAAGGTTCACCAACCTTTTCTTTTAGGTTCAGCAATAACAAGATTATTAAGCTATGGGTTTGCTAACCTTTGCATATAGGTTCACTAAACTTTGGTGCACAGGTTCGCCAACCTTTGGTTTTAGGTTCGCCAACCTATATAGTGCAAAATCCCAAAAAGTCACTTTTTAGGCAACTAGGTTCGCCAAACTTTGATTTTAGGTTCACGAACCCAATGGTGTGATTCGGTCCGAGCCGGTTGACCAGTTTGTAGGCTTATGTGTTATGGTCTTCGCAAGGCTATTTTAAGCACTATTCTTCTTTAATTTTGAGACAATCTTTTCACACATATTAGTAGTACTCGTGACACTACTTTTGCGTGAATGAGATCAAGGTTTTCTTTCCTTTATTGATCTAACTTAATTTTATTAAGTTGTGATCTTGAACTATGAAACTACTACATTTACCATTAGATTTTATTAAGGAAATCCCTTAAGAAGAGTAATTTCGTTAATTGTGGTAAGTCACCTATGTTTGGTTAATTTATGGTATTATTGTATGTAAATTATCTTTGGTAATTACTTGCAAGCTATTATTAGTAATGCCTTGATTTAATTGGAAGTGCTCATCGTTAATAAAGAATTATCTAAGGTAACAAGTTTATTATTGGCACACTTAGAGAGCTCCTTCCTTATTAATGAGAATACTTGAATCTCAAGTTAGCTTTATTGTAAGCAACTATGTCTCAATGATCACTATAAATAGAGAGGCAATGCAATGTTAAACGCATCCCTTACACCTACGTGTAACATTAAGTTACATTATCACCTCCAAACCGTTTTATCGGTTTCGACTAAAAATATTTCTCTTTGGGGATCCGAGAAGCACAAGTTTTAAACTTATCTTAATTGATAGTTTTGTTCTTGTTGATTGGTCGTCTTATACAACGAAAGTTGCGATACGTAAAGATAACCAATCAGGATAAAAAATTTCACTTAGGCGTCGTGTGCTTGTATGTCCTAAGGAGATCTTGCAAGGGAATCACTCGAGTTAATATCAATTGACCTTGTGGGTAATAGTTTCGGAATAAATTTTCTTTGTTCGCTATTGAGCTAGGGTTTTTATCTCTGAGCTCTATATAGATTCTGTTCACCAAAGTTTTCATCCAAAAGAGGAATCTTGGTTTTGCCATTATCGTTGGGGGACGCTTTTGGTGTAAAGTCTTTATTGCGGCTGAAGCAGCTTCTTGTGGTTCACTGAGTTACCTTTGGTGACCACTAGGGGAATCAAGTGCTTAGGATATTGCAAGGTACAAGATACATAAGGAGTGCGACTACAGATGAATCGCTTGTAGGGCAGGTCCGGTCTTAACTACACCCCAGTACCAAATATGATAGTAGGCTATTGTTTGTAGCGGCTTAATACAATGTGGTGCTCAAAACTGGACTAGGTCTCGGGTTTTTTCTGATGATTGTAGTTTCCTCAATAACAAAAGCTTTGGTGTCTTGCTTTACTTTATTTCTGCATTATATTGTTTATCATTATAATAAAGTATTGCAAGTGGTGATGATTGCATACCCTGACAAGACTTGTCTTGTTTAGATTCCAGTTCACCTTCGTGAACAAGTCAAGTTTTATTACTTGTGGATATTTGGGTATTAAAACTAAACTTATTTAGCTTTGCCTTGTGACACAATCTCCGTGATTCTACAAAGGATAATTGTCTATTTGGTTCGTGATCGACAGTTGGTGGTGTACCTTGGTATCCCCTCCTTTTCAATTGGTATCATAGCCCGACAAACACCGAAAAGACCTAACAGTCTGTGTTTGTGGCTAATCCAAACCAAATGGACTCTTCATCAACACACCGATGTTTTCTAAGGTCACTTCATATATTGCTTCCTTTTAAAACTCTTAAGGTTGGAAAAGGTTGTGATAATGAATCGGATATAGATATTGATCTGATTAGGCAACAATTGAAAGCTTTCTAGAGAAATCAACGTTCTTCTAATAAGTATTCCTTGTCATCTAGAACTCCTTTTGAAGATGTACCTTATTGGAACTCTCAAAAGTACGACTTTAATGACCGCCTTGTGAACGTAAACCCTGAGAAGAAAAAAATCTTTCTGAAAGAGAAACACCTGTAACTACTTGTTTGATCAAAATACCTCATTACAGGATCAAAAACTCACCTCTAAACATGACACTATAAAAGGTGATCGTTTAGACGTGACAGAGTTTAAACATAAAAAGTTTAAATCAGAAGGTTGGACTTACTCAAAGAGTGTCGTCTGCCTCAAAAGTAACTCACAATCTAGAGATTGACTTGTTCAATAAAAACTTAGAGAGCTGGCGGGATAACCTTCTTCAAATCTATAGTGAGAAAAGAAATACAGAGATTCATAGACCGTGGTCGAAAGAATATTGAAACTTACTGAAAATGACTTTTCTTATATTTTGCTAGCCTGAGCGTGTTTTGTACTAATATCAACTAACTTTTGGCGCCTATGAAACTAAGTTATAGCCAAGAAAAACAACTCAGGAAGAGCACCAAAGATCATACAAGAGTAATTGGACTATGAGATTTTTGATTGAAATACGTGACCATGAAAATTCATCGACAGATAGTTAGGAGAAAAAAAACATCAAATGACAATCCAAACTGTTTTTCTTGACAACACATACTTTTACATGAAAAAAAAAACATTACAAACATACACTTATATGGAAGATTCGCGAATCATTCGCGAATAGTTCGGCGAATTGCTAACTAGGATATGGAATAGAAAATCCATCCCTGCAGTAATACAAGTACAAAAATAGAATATTACATAGTTTGACATAGCTCGACATCAAAGACAGCGTGAACCACCCAGAATACGTAACATAACAACTATTTGGAATCAAATTACAATTCTTGCACACATACCGATTAAATTGACAAAACAAAAACCGACCTTTTACATTAAGGTAGCTTCCACCCTGAATCTGGGTTGCACGGACTCGGACGCGGAGACGCGAACACGACACGACATAGACGCGGACACGAGCGAGGTCTCAAAAATGTAGGACGCGGACACGTTTATATATTTAGTAAATATAAATTTTAAATATACTAATATATGAAATTAATGCTAGGTGATGTAGTATAAAATATTGAAAATAACAAAGTATGCATATATAGTATATACAACTTACTTAAAAGGGTGTATTGTTCAATGGTTAAGCTCCCTAGCTGGGATTATGACGTTATGAGTTTGAATCTGAGGGAGATCAATAATTTTTGTATTGAATTTTCACTTGAAATGAGAGAGTTGAGGGAGTTGACCGAATTGACCGCGTCGTACGCGCGTCGTGGGTGCGTATGTGTCCGACACGAGTCAGATACGGACTCGTGCCCAAAACTGGCGCGTCTGTGCAACCCAGCCCTGAATTTGAAGGGAGACCATTTTAGGGCCCACCATGTGGAGTGGTGCGAGAGGTCTTTTTTTTTTTCTTTTTGTTATTTTTTGGGCATGTTTAAATAATTTGAGTGTAAACTAAACTCTATTCTTAGGACCTCAGCCGCTTGGACAATCTTACCCACAAACTAATGTACTTAGAGCTTGTTATCTGCTCGTCCAGCCCAAAACTACAAACTAATTTCCAACGTTGCTAATTTCTACGTTTGTTCAAAATTGAAGTAGACAACCTTTGCATCTAGTTGTATGGCCCTAGCGTGTATGCTATGGACCCTCACCAATAAACCTTCCTAGAAGCTCTTGTTTTCCTTTTTTTTTTTTTTTTTTTTGGATCATGGATGATGATTTAGCTAGCTGGGCCAGAACATCTCCATGGTGCACTTTCCCTACACAGATAGGTGCTGCTACTATCATATGAGGATACAGTCCCCACATGTGTCGTAATCTACTGCTCAATTCACATGCTTCAGTTGATATAGGAAACATAAACGGAGATTTTAAGCTGGAATCTTAAGATTGTCTCTAGATTATATTGAAAAGTCTTTCTATATGAAAAGGCTAGAATTGAATTTGTAGTAGGTAGGGGCAAGTACAAACAGTGAACAGATTTACTTCTTCTTTATTTCTTGAGAACAGAAAGAAAGCAACTAATGGATTTCGTTCAAGCTTGGAATGAACATGGTGGTCTCATGATACTAGTCAGAATGTATACCCCATCCTTTAATCATATATTTGCAGTAAATGGCATGTCTGACATGATTTTAAAATATCCTTCTCACCGATCAGTTGCGCAACATGCATGAATAATGCATGCACGTTGTGTTCCACCCACCACCCTTGCGGCCTTGCCATTTCCTGTTCTTTAGCAGATAACATTCTCTAACATTTGAATGTCCCATTGAAATATAATACGTAGGTAATTGCAGATTGGAACCAAACAATATGCTCCAAAACAACTTACTAAGTATCATCTAATACTCTATGTAATCCATTAAGCAAAATGCACTCAACATGAACAAAATCGTCCAAGGGGTGAAGAACGACAATTTACTCAACAAATATACAGAACCCGCCAGAGAATACACTTGATAAAATCATAAATGCACAAGTACCTCCAAAGTGCAAGTGGCATAGATTCGTTCTAAATTCCACTGAGGAAATCAAACATTGCACAGTAATATTAGGCTATCGGGGGTGCAATAATGTTGGTGATAGATGTTGTCTATTTTCAATAAAGAGAGGAGTTATTAGACCCGGGTTTTGGGCCTGGCGATTGGTACCTAGTATTTATGAAGGGATTTATTGGTTTCTCTGTCTCTCTCACTCACTCATGATTTTCACAGACTACTAGTTCTAGATGGATTATACACATTGCTTGGCCTAAGATCAAACAAGAGCAGATAGCCAGCTAAACAGGGTTCTTTTAAAAGTCAAAAACATTTCACATGTTACGCATTTAAGATACCCCCCATTTGCTAATTTCCAATGCACGGAAAGAATTCCTACACCAAAAGGTCTCTCTTTCTCCCTTTTTACTTAGTACTCCCTCCGTCCCACATAAATTGAGCTAGTTAGGATTTGCACAATTATTAAGGCAAGCAAGAGAGAGATTAGTTTTTTAGTGTTCTTTCCCATTATACCCTTATAAATAAAATTTAAAAATGACATATCTCTCAAATGATAGCACGTATCTTTGTAAACTTTATATCATTGAAAAAACATTTTAAAACACCTACGCAACGAGTATAAGCATGACTATGAAATTATAAATATTTATCATACTAAGATAGTCATAAAAAAGGGTAAAATTAGAAACATGACCTTTATTATAGAACTAGCTCAATTTATGTGGGACAAAATCAAAATGGGACGGAGGGAGTATTAAATAGGCAATTCAATGACCAGAGAGTGCTGATGGAAGAGAACCGCACCGACCGTGCAAAAGATAAAGAAAAAGAAAGATGCGTTTCCTGGCTTAGTATCGTCGGGTAGGATATACAAAGGGGATACTGATTTTTGTCCCAAATTACTAATGCCTCCTCCCATTACTTTAGGAACTTTCGGATTTATCCTCAGTCATTGCATGTGGGAAGTCAGGATGAAAGTAGAAACAAGACATACGTACTGAGTGAGTACTACTCACTAGTCACTATACCATGACACTCGGAGGAACCAGAACAAAAATTGGTACTCTTTGTGAAAGATGAGACTTTTCATTAAAAAAGAAGAAACAGTGAAATGCAGTAGAAAACATGATTATACTGGGTCCTGAATCCTATAAGCCGTTGTACTTGAGATTTATGACGTTGACCTTAAGAAACCTGCCATGGCAGAATTTTGCATGCTAAAAAGTCAAACAGCACATGGATTTCATGCTTGGCGGAAACGTGTAATGAGATGATTGGCCAGTAACGTTTTTTACTGTAGTATAACGTGCCTTTTCCATTGAGATCTTTGACCACTATTACGTCTGGACTGGGCCCACTGCCTTTAGAATTTTGAATTACTTCGATCTTCGCTTCATACTATGGCCTTCGAGAAGAGTGAGCTCTTCAAGTTCTAAATGACAAAGGTTAGCGATTTGTCATCCTCAGGCATTACCTTTGTCGGAATCAGGTTGGTATTTTTGGGGAAAGCTCAACTAGTTGGCTCTGCTTCTGACCTGAATCGAGCTAGATAAAAACCATGTACATTCGAAGAGATTGTGGTTTTGAATGAGATTTGTATCAGTAATCAGATCATTATCATACTCCAAACGATGTAGTACTACACAAGTCAACATTCTAGCTAATTCATTTATTAAAATAATTATAAATTTAAGTGAGTACAACCACCTTAACAACCTCCATTATTAATACAAGTTTTCACTCATCGCCTTAACGATAAACAGTAGTGATTATTTGGATGTTTATTGAGTGTGTTATGCTTAGAAAATGTTCACGACTTCAAGTTCTCTGTTAAAAAAACAATGAGTAGATACACGAACGAGGAAGGATCCGGAGACACTTTTAAACAGACATTTCCCCACACTCTTTTCAGGCCCTAGGATCTAACGTTAATAGAGGGCTAAAATGTAATTAAAATAAAATAAAATATCTTCTATAACCGGTAAAACCGGCGACCCATATACTCAAAATCAATTCTCCATCTCTGATAGCTCTAGTTACCTTCCCTTCCTTCCTATCTTTATTTTTTTGCCGATTAATTTTGTTATTATTTAGTTGTTTAAGTTACTGTATTTCATTTCGTTTTCGTTTAATAGCTGGTTTGTTGAATTTGATCTGTTGTGTATGTAGATCAGCTCATATTTGTGTATGTAATTGAATAATTGATTGATATTCTCTAATAATTTCTAATTATGGTAAGGATCTTCATTCGTAGATCTTGATTTAGCTGCTGATTTTTTTGTTATTGATAGGTAAAAAATAACTATAGTTTCTTCTAATTGTGAGGATTTCGATCTAATCATGCATAATTAGGTGGGTTAGTCAATATTTTTGGTCTGAATTTTAGGAAATTAGATGTGATTTTTGATAGTTTCTAGTAATGAAGAGGAGCAGAAGGACGACATGTGAGATTAGATATAAGAGTCTGTGGAGAAGAAGAATGTATGATTTTGATTGTGAAATGAGAAATGAGAAATGAGACTTCTTAACACATGGTTAGCTGTAAGAGATGGGTTTTGAGGTAGAAGCTGTTTAGTTGAGGGACAAGTTCGGTTCCTTCAATCTATCCATCTCTGAATTGGAGATCGATCGAATGTTTGTCCGGAGGATAAGATTACTGGGTCTGTCATTACTAATGAAATTGGACATTTGAAATCTTCTGGAAACTGTGGATCGTTCAAATTTTGTATGGTATTGCAAGTCCCCTGCAATTAAAAACTATCGGATAATCCTCCTAAATGAGATAAAATCTGAGATTCAACGCTCAGAATATACCAAATTCTAGACTTGCTCTCTCCTGCTACCTTATTGGTATTCGTATATGGGTCGCCGGTTTTACCGGTTATGAAAGATATTTGATTTTGCTTTGGTTGCATCTTAGCCCTCTATTAGCGTTAGATCTTAGAGCTAGAAAAGAGTGTGGAAGAATGTCTATCTAAGAGTGTCTCTGGATCCTTCCTCATACATGAACTCCTAAAAAAAAAAAAAAAAAAAAAAAAAAAAAAACCCTAAGTCCGAACATGAATACCTGATACACAATTAGTAACCAAATTATACAGTCAGAGGCAAGAATGAGATATCCCGCGCAACAACTTGATTTTAGTTAAGAAAAAAATTGTACTAACTAGATAATACTACATTTCCACTTAATTTCTTGTTAAATAAAATCCACTTGATACAAGATCCCATTATACATACATATAGATTCTCAGATTTACACTTTTTTTGTTTTTCTACATTAACAAGTCGATGAAATGATCCGTACATTATATCGGATTTCATCATCAGGCCAAACTTGGAGTCTACTAATTATAATACTCTATTCCAAGGCCTTTACATTAAAAAGACTGATTAATTAACAAAGAAAAAACAACAGCAAAAACATTCTACATGTGATTAACTATGATGACAAGAACAAATCAGCAGTGTCAGCTAGAGTGAGGAAACCAGCTTGATGATGATTATGTTGATGTGGATGATCTTCTTGAAGAGTATTACCTTCATCGAACAACCATTTCTCAAGCATTGAGAATGGAACTTGCGGTGTATTAATATCACTACTTCCCTGCAGTGAACCCTGTTTATTAGTCTCATAATTGAAAAAGTTCTTTTCAAGTAATTCACATTTTGAACCATCCGGGGTGGCAGTAGTAGTAGTAGCAGTAATAGTTGAAGAAGAGGAATTATCAAAACTCAAGAATGATTCCAAAGCTGCTTCGGGGGATAAAATATCATCACTGTTATGGTGTTGATGATGAACAAAACTATGATGATTATGTGGGGTTCCTTCACTGGTAGTGGTAGTATTTGATGAATAGTTGATGAAAGAATTTTGTGTACTTTCAGATGAAGATCTAACATGTTTATTATCTCTGGTTGACGATGTTGTTGACGATGTTGAGTTGTTATTACTGTTCTTCCATCCTTGTAGCCATCTTGAGATGTTTTCGGTGTTAGATGCATATGGAGTAGTAGAAGTTATTGCTGCTAGAGGAGGAGCTAAGGTTTGTTGTTTCATGTCAATCATACTATTGTATGAAGAGTTGTCATGAATTGAGGCAGTTGAAGTTGAAGAAGGAATCAATAAGTTATTTGTTGTGGGTGGTTTATGATGAGTATGGTCAATAGATAAGGCTTCATAAAGAGCTTGCCTAGCCATATCTACATTCGTTTGAAGCCTTCTTTCCCATTGCCCTTTAGATCCTATTCTTGATCTTGGTTGATCCAAATTTGATGATGTTGATGGTGACGATTGACCGTCACTATTCAAATCATGCTCATCACTACAGCCTGTTTGAACTTTTTTTAGCTTCTTCTTCAAATGGGTATTCCAATAATTCTTTATGTCATTGTCTGTTCTTTGTGGAAGGTATGAAGCTATTGCTGCCCATCTGCACATTAACACCAATATACATTAAGACCAAAATCTCTAGATACCCCAAAGTCGAAGCTTGCCAGTAAAAACTAGACTAGACAAGTGAGAGATGATTACATACCTATTGCCAAGAAGAGCTTGGAGATGGATGATCATGGATTCTTCATGATCAGTAAATTCACCTCTTTTGATACCAGGCCTTAAGTAATTAGTCCATCTAAGTCTGCAACTTTTACTGCACCTTAGCAAACCTGCCATGCATGAAGTAAAGATAATATGAGTACTCCAGAATATGTTAATCTTAAAAGTATATATAAACAAAACCAAAAACACCCAAAATCTGGTGGTATTTTTTTATGGGAATGAAGAAAGAATTAACTGATTAAAAATTCACACTTGCTTACCAGTACTAGTAGGAACGGATCTCCAATTACCAGGACCATGTTCTTGAATATAGGTAACTAAAAGTATGTCTTCTTCAGGTGTCCATGGCCCTTTCTTCATTCCAATTTTATCACAACAAGGTGGTCTGCCCATTTTTTTTTTCACTGCTAAAAAAAAACACTTAGTTACTCACTGTAGATTCTGTATCACCACTTCTTCTCTTTAAATTGCTTATTTGAGGAACAAAAACAAAACACAAGTCTTCACTTTTCTAGCTACTAACTTTTTCTCCAAAATGGAAACCTTATGATCACTACTACTGACTAGAGAGTAGAGAGATATATAGAGAGGTGATGAGATGCACAAGAGTCCAATACTAGAAAGAATACTAGTCTATGTTATTTATAGAAAGAGTGAGTGAGTGTGGGTAAGAAGTGTATACTACGCTGACCACCAAAGAGACAAATGAATACCGAAGAGTCAAAAGAAGACAGCAAACGCATTTACTCTGCGAAGATGACCTTAACAAAAGTCAGCTCTGCCAAAGCTCCTCTCTCTTCTCTGCCACACAAAACCGCGTGGCATTCAATGTCTTTTTTCTTCTTCTTCTTTCTTTCTTTTTTTCTGTTTTTTTTTAATCTATCATTCAATGTGAATGCCACTCAATCAGTCCCCATACACATATCTACAAATTTTGTTGTTTAGGGAAAGGTAATTTAATCTTTCTTTTCATGAGAAAACTGTCGAGGGAGGAGCCTTGTTACCTGGTGTCATTGGGGCGTACGGAAAGTTTTGGGGCAGACTTTTTTAGCTACCGAATATAAATTCATGAAGCTACCGAGTGGTGTAAATAAAAACATTAACACCACTCGGTAGCTTTTTTCGTACCGAATATAAATCTGCCCCAAAACTTTTTCGTATGCCCCAATGACCGATGCTTATTACCTTTCAAGGTTTTTCAAACTTGAGAAACAAAGTACTGCATGGTATAAAAATATCATTGAGCTTGTTGATACTTTGTTCTAGGTGCAGTGTACAGATGATGCTATACTTGAATTGTATGCAGTTGGCACCTGGGTTGCACGGACGCGGAGACGTGGACACGACACGACACGGACGCGGACATGAGCGAGGTCTCAAAAATGTAGGACGCGGACACGTTTATATATTTAGTAAATATAAATATTAAATATACTAATATATGATATTAATGCTAGTTGAAGTAGTATAAAATATTGAAAAGAACAAAGTATGTATATATAGTACATACAACTTACGTAAAAGCGTGCATTGTCCAATGGTTAAGCTCCCAAGCTGGGAGATCAATATTTTTTGTACTGAATTATCACTTGAAATGAGAGAGTTGACAGAGTTGACCGAGTTTACCGCGTCGTACGCGCGTCGTGGGTGCGTCTGTGTCCGACACGAGTCTGACGCGGACTCGTGCCCAAAACTGGCGCGTCTGTGCAACCCAGGTTGGTACTGCAAAACTTCAATTTAAAAAAAAAATGTTGCGTCTTTGTATTGAGAGGGGTTCTCTTGGCACTTCCCGCTCAAAAGAAATACTCCCTCGTTCCAAAATAATAGGCTAGTTTGACTTTTTCCTATTTTTTCCTAAAATTTAGGGAACTTAATTGAACTAAAAATACTTGAGCTAAACTAGTTTTTTTTATGATTAGTTTATCGTGACATGTATTATGGGATAACAGAAAAAAAAAAAAAGTTTAAGTCAAATATTTTTAGTTCAATTAAGTTCCCTAAATTTTGGAAAAAAGTTGGAAAAAATCAAACTGACCTATTATTTTGGAACGGAGGGAGCAAGTAACAAAGAACTTTCACATTTGTTCTATAATTAGGGCGAGGGAGCTAAGCTTTATCAATGAAGTCCAGTAATTTTTCTTTAAAGTTTAATTTCATGAATGATCCGTCGTGTCCTGGCGAACTGGTCACTATACGTGCCATAATCTCGTCTACCCTAAATCACAGAGTAAATATGCTCCAGCAAGACGCAATCGTCATGCATGTTTTCCATAGATGACCAGTAGCTAGGATCAATGTGTTGTACTTGGCCTGCAAATAAGTAGCTAGGATCAATGTGTTTTCCATAGATGACCAATAGCTCTAATCTGCAATGGTGTGAAGAAAGGACCTGGTCCTTTTCGCAGTGAGGTATTTTGGTTTACACATCCTGATTTCATTCAAGTTGTTCAAAATATTTGGGATTCTTGTTTTGTTGCAGGTGATGATGACAATGCAGGTTACATATTTTGCACAAAGCTGAAATTTTTAAAGACTGAACTAAAGAAGTGGAGCTTAGCTGAATTTGGTGACCTAGACAGAAGAATAGATGAGCTGGAGCAAACTTTCACTGATCTAGATATGGAGGAGGACATGAACAATGGCTTAACTCAAGAGCAGTGGGATGAAAGACTTAAAGCAAGGCAGGAACATTGCAAGCTTATTCTCTTGAAGGCAGAGAAATGGAGATGCAGAGCAAGGGTTAATGACATTAAGAACAATGAAAGCAACACAAAATACTTCCATAGAATAGCAACTGATAGAATGAGAAGGAGTTTCATTGGCAACATCAAGGTTGAAGGGAGGCTAACTTCAGATGAAAAGGAAATCAAAGATGGTATAGTGAATTTCTTCAAAAATATCTTTCAACATCAACCAGTAAGGTTATTCACATTGCCAAATATGCAGCTCAAAAAAATTTCAGATCATCAAAGACAGTGGCTTGAATTAGATGTTGGTGAGGATGAATGCTTAAAAGCTATAAAGACTCTTGGCCAAAACAAGGCTCCAGGGCCTGATGGCTTCCATATTAGCTTTTACACAACTGTTTGGGAGGTAATAAAGAGTGATCTTATGAATGTTATACATGAACTGCAACACAACAATTTCTTAGACTGGAGGCTCAAGAACACTTTCATTGCCTTGATACCAAAGAGAGATACCATTGAGGAAATTAAAGATCTCAGGCCCATAAGTTTAGTGCATGGAGTTTATAAGATTATTTCCAAGGTGTTGACAGAGAGATTGAAGTTGGTACTGCCTGATATCATCTCACAGCAACAAACTGCCTTTATCAAAAAAAGGCAAATTCTTGATGGAGTTTTAGTTGCCAATGAGCTGATTGACTCAAGATTTAGAAGTGAGAAACCTGGCTTACTAGTGAAGGTAGACTTTGAGAAAGCTTTTGACCATGTAAGTTGGGATTTTGTTGAAGAAATAATGCTTAGAATGGGGTTTGGAGAGCAATGGAGAAAATGGATGAGATGTTGCATGGAATTTGTTAAATTTTCTGTTCTAATTAATGGTTCAGCTACTGGTTTCTTCACAAATCAGAAGGGGATAAGGCAAGGTGATCCACTTTCACCTTTCCTCTTTCTTTTGGTTGGAGAGGCACTCTCTTATATGATTTCTCAAGCTCAGCAACAAGGCTTAATCTCAGGTTTCCAAGTTAATGAAAATGGTAAGCTCATCAGTCATCTACAATTTGCAGATGATACTTTGATCTTTATAGATGCAGATGCAAATCAGGTACAACAGCTCAGGCTCATATTGTTGTCTTTTGAATTGCTTACTGGACTCAAAATTAACTTTGCCAAGAGTTGCATATATGGTGTTGGGTTTGAAGGTGATTTGAATCAATTTTCTGCTCTTCTTGGATGCACAACTGGTAGCCTTCCTACAACATACTTAGGCTTGCCACTTGGAGATAAAAGTGGTGGATATGCTAAATGGGACAAGGTGGTGGAAAGATTCACAGCTAAACTTGCTGGATGGAAAAGGCCTCTATTGAAAAAAGCTGGCAAACTCACTCTCATTAACAGTGTTCTTACTAGCCTACCAGTATACTACATGTCTCTCTTTGTAATACCAATGCATATTGTAAAAAGACTGGAAAAGCTAATGAGAGACTTCTTATGGAATGATAACAATGGGAGAAGGAAGATGCATTTGCTAAGATGGGAGCTGTTGTACAAGAAGAAAAAGAATGGTGGTTTAGGAATTAAAAGCTTAAAGAGAATGAACAATGCTTTGTTAAGCAAATGGCTATGGAGATTTGCTACAGAAAAGGATTCTTTGTGGAGGGAAATAATTGCAGAAAAATATGGTACTGAAACCATCAGCTGGCTCTCAAAATATCCAAAGACAACATATGGAAGATCTGTGTGGAGAGGCACTATGGACTGCAAAGAAGAATTCATCAAACATGTGAAGTTCAAAGTTAACTCAGGCAATCAGGTGAGGTTCTGGATTGATAAATGGCTTTTAGATTCCTCTCTGTCAACCACATATCCTAATTTATTTGCAGTCTCAAGATCAAAGAATGCATATGTTGCTGAAACCTGCAAGCAGGAAAATAATTCTGTTGTTTGGGACCTAAAACTTCCTAGAAGAATGAATATTCATGCAAGAGGAGAATGGATGCTTCTTCAAACAGACCTGAACAATGTGCAGTTGGATTCCAATGTAGAAGATGTCATACAATGGGCTTTAAACTCAAAAAATAACTTCACTGTAAGCTTAATTTACTCTCATTCTCTGGCAGATATCAATGGTCCTATCTATGATACAATCTTTAAAGTCATTTGGCATCAAAAGTTACCTCCAAAAGTTTCTTTCTTTCTATGGGGGCTCTGCCATAATAGACTATCCACAAGAGACAGACTACTTAGAAGAGGTATGGCAGTTCCACACTCTTGTCTATTCTGCAATGAACACCTCTTTCTCCACTGCAAGTTTGCCAGAGAACTATGGACTGAATTCCTTTCCAAGCTAAACTGTTGCTTCACCATCCCTAACACTGCTGTAGCTGCTCTTCACTCTTGGCATATCAACCTTCCTGAAAAATCAAAATGCACAGTTTGGAACTTTCTTCCAGCAGTAATAATGTGGAGTATATGGTTAGAGAGAAATGCTAGAGCTTTTCGAGGAAAGAGCTGCAATGTAGCTTCTGTTTTTGCAAAGGCGAAGTACAATCTATACACTTGGGCGCTGGTGATCAAGGATTTCGAGAATATAGATTACAAATCTGCAATGATAAACTGGCCAAACTTGTACTTTGCTTAATTTTCCTTGCCTCCATCTACTACTTAGATGATGTTTTGTAATTCAAGGGTGGTACAAGCTTTTTTGTACCCTCTTTCTTTTTGATCAATATAACTCTCTTTAATGATCAAAAAAAAAAAAAAAAGGAGTTACCATGTGTGCACACAAATGAACCGGCTGTCTAATAGATGCTAGAGTGCAAGGTCACTATTCCAGCGCCCTCAAAAGCTTCTCAGTTAGTTAGTACTCCCTCCGTTTCAAAAAGATAGGCACATTTGACTTTGACCAAAAATTAAAAACCTTAATAAAACTAATATTGTAATCATTTTTGTCATTTTTTTTTCTTATTAACCCATAACACTTGTCAAAAATAAACCAATCATAAAGAAAAAACGATAAAAAAAACTCTAATGGTTAGTTCATTTGAAACCTTAATTTTCGAAAAAAAAGTCAAACGTGCCTATCTTTTTGAAACGGAGGGAGTAATTAAATTGTGTTTAGACTTTATACATGTCGTTCAAGGTTGTGAAAATCGGACGATTCACGAGTTGAATCGTCCGATTCGTTTCGCAAAATCAGCCAGCCGACTCGAAACGTAGGTATGAATCGAAATGGCTAGGAATCGTGACTTTGACTCAAGTCAACGATTCACAATTCTGTTAGACCAAGTGAATACATGTTTTAAGTGTTTGGAAAAAATTCTGTAAAGGGTGGGATTTGAACATAGGACCACTAGGTTATTATCCGTGCTATGAACCACCGCTCCAAGTTGTTGGTTGGTGATTATATTAAATTTATTTTATATTTATAAGTGTTTTCATGAGTTATTATTTAAATAATACATAAGAATAATTAAAATTGTTGCAACCTAGTATCTTACAATGCATTCACGACAATAATATAGGAAATATATATGATATTTATAGGTACATATACGAATCAAAAATCAACCATGAATCTTCGATTCACGATTTATCATACGATTCGATTCGCAAAAATGAAAAACGATTCGTTCCGCGATTCACGATTTCACAACCTTGATGTCGTTATAGTTTACGTTGTGTGAATATACCGCAAGAAGGACAAAAATGTTGTACACATACACTAATGACTAAAGAGTCGGCAGGGCTAGTTTGGTTGTACTAGTAGCATATAATGGACGGCCAACGGCTTAGCTTGTATGTCTATCAGAAAAGCTTGATTAGACACACAAAAAGATGAAAAATATCTTTATACAATTAAGATGGATAGTGAGAGATGTGTCAATGAGGACGTAAGTATTAATCAATCACAGACATTTCAGAAGAAAATAGTAGTAGTGATAACGGGACCAATCAAAGAACCCAGCTTTAATTTTGGGTAACTCCGCTAGATATTGAGCATCTATGGTAATGAAACCATTATCTTCCTAATTAAATTAGTAAGTAGAATTTCTTAAGATTAATCCTACTTGAGTGTTATGTGTGTCATTGTAGCTGTTGAAATAAACCCATCCATAATTTGTTACCACCGAACGTCGGGTCTCAGTCTGAAGTACAAATCTTAATGAATACAACTACAAATCTTCATTCAATAATTGATGCTTGTACATATTTTCAGTACTATAATAGCCTGGTTTATTTGGGGGCGAGCCCAAATTTAATAGGGGCGAAGGCTAATCCAAAATAGGGTTACAATGAAATAAAAAGGTCATCCCATATGAAATATATTTTTTTAAATACAAAACAACCCTTGATTAGTAGAAATTAATGATATGATTAGTTGTTAACTAAATTTGATTAGCAAAATTTTGGAGGGAAAATTAGTGATAAATGATTATATTTAGGATAAAAATTTGTATGATTATTATTGTTGAGAGAGAGAGGAAAGGGAAGAAAAAGAAGGAGGTTTTAGAGGAAGAGAAAAAGGTGAGTTTTCATCAAAAATGGGTGATTTGGGAACTCAAACCGATGTGGGTGAAGCTTCAAACGGTAGAGATCAACCTCAATCTAGTCTCATCATGAAAGAAATGAAAAAGGTGATGTTGCATGATCCACGAATTTTAAATGATGAAGAACGGAAAGCTCTTGCTTATGAAGATCCTATGGAGGGAAAAGAAGACCAAGAACACTCACATGATGAATCCACAGATGAAGACAATGAGGTATGCTTTCTAAAATGACATTTTCGTGTGTTGAATAAATGGGAATGCAAGAACTATTGAAACCCAGGACGAACAATCGTCAAGCAATATGTCCAAAATTTGACGATATTCATGAAATCGTCACGCAACACATGACGAGCTTGCCGAGTCTGTGTAAAAACACACTTAGAGATGATAACTCGTCATGGTGCAGCAAAAACCTTGACGAGTTTTTAGCATGGGAAAGAGAACGTACTATTTTCTTCGGTAAGTCGTCGAGGTTTTAGGTAAAATCTTGACGATTCTGGGTAAGAGAAATCCATTAATCTGGTTGAAAAACTCAGTAACTCGTCAAGGTGGTCGTAGAACATATGACGACACAACCCTACTTATGACTAAATCGTCATGCAGATATCCAAACTATGACGATTTTTTCTGTTACATTTCCAACAATTGTTTGGTTTGCAGGACTCTGGTGATGACGATGGAGTGCACATGTTGTTTGGTTTACACACTTAGAGATGGATAATCCGTCACATCCATCACCACGGTTTCAAAGGAGCTAACCAAAAAAGAAGTAATTGCCCATGGGATGCGGATGAGGATATGGATTTTGTGAAGAGCTTCATTCCTATCTATCATGAACGACCCAAAGAAAAATATTCAATGTTTTGGAAGAGAGTGAAGCAAAAGTACAAAGGACGCACCTCGAATACTAGACGTCGCAATTGGGTTCAGTTGGCTAATAGATTCGCCCACATAAAGTCGCATATCCGTGAGCATTATATAGTCCTTAATATGGTCCAAGAGACACAGGAGGACGGTGATAGGCCGATTGACGTGGTGAGTAGCTCAACATGCTTTCGGGATAGTATTTCATCACTAGATATACACATGTGCACTAACTTAATTTGTGCTAATTACAGCTCAGAGAATTTGTTTACGTTTGGGATGAGCGTAATGGCGATGGAGAGTACTGGTATAAGGATCACAATACAAAGCTAAAGAAAAAATCTCCTAAGTTCGTTAAGGGAGTGTTATTTGATGATGAAGACTTGGCTTACTAGCTTATTATGTAATCGTTGTTAACCACTTTTTGAATACTAGAGAGGGTAATATGTTTTGTGAATTGTGCTTATGAAGTGATCTCCCTTGTATCCCAACATTTTGCGGGTTTTGAACCTATATGGTAAATCGGCATGGTTTATGACTAAATTGTGCCGACACTGAAGATAATATGTATACACTGTAATTGTAAACTTATCGTCATGGTTTAACATACTACCGTGACGACTTAGTTTGTAATTTTCAAAAAATTTGACCGTTGGGGTCTTGTTCTATAAAAAGAAACCCATATCCAACACAACTTACCTCAAACTTCTCTTATTCTCATTGTTCCAAAATACCAAAACAAGTTTCTTGTTTATTTGAAGGTGACAAATGGCCGGATATGGTGATGGAGTATGGGAAGAGAGCGAGGATGTAGAGCTTGTCAAATCATTCGTTAGGGCATTCATTAAAAGACCATATGAAATGTACTCTATGTTTTGGAAGAGGGTTAAGGAATTCTTAGAACAACACTACGGCAATTATAACCAGCGCAAATGGACACATCTTGCTTTCCGCTTCGAACGTATCAAAAGGGATATCATCGGGTATAAAAAGATTGTGGAAATCGTTAACGAACACTACCCTCAATCTTCTCGCAAATTCAAGGTGAGTAGTTATCTAGTTTCTTAAAATTTGCTAACGAAATTTTGTATATGTTAATCTAACATGTCACTCATTCACCTCTAGAAAGAAAGAATCAATGCCCTATGGGAAATTCGTAATGGTGAACGTGCGTGGATGTTCGGGAAGAGTGTTGAACAAATGGCGTTCTTATGATCCTGAAAGATGAAAACATAATGAGATATATTAACATCTAACCTAAGATATCAACACAATGAAACACAAAAGAAGTTGACATTAACATTACCAAGGTGGAGTAGATGGTACAAGCCCACGAATCCTTGTAACCAAAGAGAACTTTGTCACCATCCACAGGTAACCCATGAGGTCCTCCCTCTAACATGAGGTGTGGTGCGGGAAGGTGCGCAGCTCTCTCCCTCGGTTTATTCTTCACCTTTCCCTTGCCCTCAACGACATCCCCATTTCCCTCATTATCTTTAGGGTGTTCAACTTGAACACCTTTATCATTACCCTCTTCTTCTTCTTCTTCTTCTTCTTCTTCTTCTTCTTCTTCTTCTTC